>JASDQU010753030.1:52746-64910 GCA_032191745.1 Picea mariana | reverse complement strand
CTTTCGATAGATCTGATGGCTGTCGACTATTCTGAGTGAGATCCAACGTCTCGGAATCTCTTCGGCTCTACATGCTCCTCCATTGCTCCTTGGATGTGAAAACCTTCAATGGTCCAGATCTTTTCGAATGATCCGACAGTAGCTATTGCTCCTGCTGAGCCTTGGTGCTTTTCTTCTGGACTTGGAAGATTTTCGAATGCTGAAAGGCCTCGACCTTTGTTCTCCTTTTCTTGCGAACTCTGCAACTTGAGTCTCGCTTGCGCGTATAAGAACGTTGCTTCTCCCGACCTTTGCTCTCGAATCCTCAAGGGATTCCATGACCTCTGTGCCTCTACAAAGTCTTTGCATGGAAAGTGTTATCTCTTCTGAGCCTTTTCAAATACTCATACCCCTAAGGGATTTTATCCTTCTTCCTTCTCCTACAAATGAAAAATTTGGATGCCCTCCTGGCTGTCCTCTGCTCAAGCAACCTCTTGCTGAGTGCTTAGGGTGATCAGTAACCCTATGAAGATCCTTCAGTGGATTCTTCCTTCAATTACAGAAATCAACAGAGTTCTCTTTCTGTGCCTGCCTGCACACTGACTCAATGCCCACCTGGCAAAGTATCTTCTTACAGAACATCCAACAGTTTTCTCCTCTCCTGTGCACCCTATGCACCTGCTCAATGCCCTCCTAACAGATTTGTCAGAATCCTTAGTGATTCTGGCTTCAGTTGAACTCACAGCAGAGTTCTTCCTCTGTGAACTCTTTGCACTGGCTCAATGCCCACCTGGCAGAGCTTTACAGAACTCCTCAGAAATTATGTCTGCAACCATGTTATTCTCCGCAGCCTTGCCTCCTGAGGTGTTCAGCAACCTCCAAGGTCTTCCCTGAATTGATGATTTCAGCCTCTATGGCCGCCTGGCACATCTTTGTCTGACTCCGCAGAGTTCAAAAGTGCATCTATGCACTGGTATCCATAGACCGCAGTACTCTGTCACACCTTCCTGGCATGAAACCACAAAGAACCTCTCAAGCCTGAAATCAAAAAAGCTCCCTACAAATGTCTAGCATACATCTACATCATAAATTGAACACACACAGACATTCATTCAACACAGGAAATATGCAAGAAAAATTGTTGTTTGTATTAAATGGAAAATGCTTGTTTGTACAAGGTGTTCCTGAGCATGGACTGTAACAAAGTCCCATCTCTTTCTCTTCTACTCTCTTCTTGTAGACTCTCTTCTTCTCTCTTGTGCATATCCCAAGTATTTTCAAAATGAGATCGAAATTGATATTTTACATGAGGGGGCTCTTCGAGCTCTTCCCTCCAATCTACCTACCCTATTCAATTACCATGAATGGGTTTTCTAGTCTAGAATTGGATCTAGATCTCAGCCTTACAAACATTAAAGGCCTACCTACTCTAATGTCTACACAAAGGCACGGCTCCATGGCTCAACAGCCTACAACATTAATTACATTCATATTTGAATTTGAAAACGAGGGCTGCACCTCTCTTCAGCCTTGAATGCACGCACTGACATGGCTGGCTGGCTGGCTGGCTGACGTGGAGAGATGCTCCTGCATCAAATTTCATGGGTGCCATGGACGGATTAGCTATCAAGGCATGGTTGGAGAACATGGCAATGTGCTTTGCACTACAGGATTACACCTCCAACATGAAATTTTGCATGGCGATATTTCAACTGAAAGGGAGTGCTCTTCTATGGTGGAATATGCTCCTACCTCAACTAAACATGGTCGTCGAAGACGTGTCATGGGAGTTGTTCGTGGAAAGGTTTCGAGAGAGGTACTTTTCTAAATAATTCATTGAGCGCTAGCTTAATGAGTTCAACGCCTTAAAACAGGGTGGTCGTACAGTGCCAGAGCATGAGGCCAGATTCATGGAGCTACTTAGGTATGATCCACACCTAAACACGGATAAGTTAAAGGTCAACAAGTTTGTGTTCGGCCTTAACTTCAACATTCATGCAAAGGTGAGGATTATAATTCCTCAGATGTTGTACGATGTAGTTTAGAAGGCCCTCATAGCTAAGGAAGAGATGCAAACTGGGGATTATGGAAAGACTCCTAGAAAGAATGTACAAATGTCATCAGGAGTGAAAAAGCATCAAACACCAACCAGACAAACTTTAGGGAATCGAGATACACCCAGAGGACCTATGCTCACGACACCATAGCGACAGACTCCTCAGTAGAGGGTTCCTTACAAAGTACCACAATAGTAACAACAACATCGTCCGCAACAGTAACAACAGTTTAGTCCTGTTCAAAAAAATAGAACAAGATCACAGACTGTTAGGCCAATAACTTCTACTTCAAGGACCAGGAGTACTTGACCGAAGATTGGATGTTGGACATGTGGAGAGCCACATTACCAGTGAGACTATTCTACTGAGAAGGCCAAAGCGACCATATCATCAAGACCCACTATAGTTGGAGATTTGGGCAAGGCCCACAAGATACATGCAGCGGTGAACAACCACCAGGCCGAGCACCAGTCCACTATGATCGAGACGTCGGGCATAATCGTCGACCAAACTTTTATTATTTGTATAGATCCAGGTGCTACATAGAGTTTTATCTCTATTACAATGCTAAAGAGAATTAAGTTAAAGGAAGTCGAGCAAGACGAGTTCATATACGTAGAAATGGCATCGGGTGCCAAACGGAGGGTTGTAGGAAAGGTTACAGATTGTACCATTAACTTGGGAGATTTTGTAATGAAGGCCAACCTATATGTCACAATCTTAGGATATTATGACATAGTGATTGGTATGGATTGGTTGGAATTGCATTATGCGATACTTAACTATAAGACGAAACGATTAAGTTTGACAGACGATTTGGGATAGAGTAGAGTGATTGTAGGAAGGAACCAAGAGGTGTCCTTGATATTTATTTATTTCCTACATCTACAGAAGAGTATGCGAAAGGGGTGCAAGCTTTATGAAATCTTAGTGCTAAACAAAAAGGGTGAGGCAGAAGGATTAGAAAACATTCTGGTAGTACAAGAGTTTGCAGACGTGTTTTCGAAAGAGTTACTAGGTTTACCACCCGAAAGAGAGTTGGAGTTTACAATAGTCTTGAAGCCTAAAACTGAACCGATAGCAAGAACACCATATCATATGTCAACACTTGAATTACATGAGTTGAAAATGCAATTGAAGGAATTGTTGGAATTGAGACATATACATCCAAGTGTGTCACCTTGGGGAGCGCCAGTTATTTTCGTAAGAAATAAGGATCGATCGTGGAGACTTTGTATTGACTATCGTCAATTGAACAAAGTGATGATAAAGAACCAATATATGTTGCCAATAATAGATGATTTTTTTTATCATATGAAGGGAGAGATGGTGTTTTCTAATATTGATTTGAGATCAAGATATCATCAATTATGGATTAAGGAATAAGATATCCTTAAGACCGGATTTAAGACGATATTCAGACACTATGAGTTTACAGTTTTACCGTTCGGATTGACAAATGCCCCTAGGGTATTCATGATATTGATGAATGGGGTGTTTCGTGAATAATTGGATAAGTTTGTTCAAGTATTTATTGATGACATACCGATTTATTCTTGGATGAAAAAAGAGCATGACGAACACTTAAGATTGGTCCTACACTGTCTATGAGAAAACAAATTGTACGGGAAACTATCGAAATGTTCTTTTTACCAATCGAAGATTCATTACCTGGGACATATCATATCCAGTGAAGGTATCTCTATGGATCCAGCAAAATTAAAGGCTATTATGGAATGGATATCACCGACAAATGTACAAGAAGTACGTAGCTTTATGGGTTTAGCAAGATATTACCGACAGTTCATCGAAGTTTCTTCGAAGATAACAAATCTGATCACAGAATTGAAAAAGAAAAACAAGAAGTTCATTCAGACAGAGAAATGCACGGAAGAATTTCAAAATCTTAAAGATTTGTTGACGACAACACCAATATTGAAATTTCTCGACATGGACAAGGAATTCTTTGTATGCACGGATGCATCCAAGGAAGGTTTATGTGGATTTTTGATGCAAGACGGTCGATTGATTGCTTACATTTCAAGGAACTTAAGAAAGCATGAAGAGAACTACGCAACACATGACTTGGAGTTATTAACAATTGTATATTCCTTGAGATTTTGGAGGCATTATCTGATTGGAAAAAAATTTGAAGTAAAGACAGATCACTATGGCTTGCAACATATATTTACACAAAGTGACTTGAATGCACATCAAAGGAATTGGTCAAAATTACTTAGTGAATACAAATTTGAGATTACTTACATTAAAGGAACAATGAATAGAGTGGCATATGCGTTGAGTCGAAGACCACACATATTCTCAGTAATACCTTTTAAGATGAATATTCGAGAAAGGATTCTAACTTTACAGATCAACGATGACTGGTACAAAGAAGTTAAGAATAATATTGGACTAAATACCATGAGGGTACCGAAGTTTCAAGGTTATTCTTTAGACAAATATGGATTGTTGATATTTAATCTAAGAATTTATGTACCACCTAACGATGAATTAAGAATTTTGATCTTGAGCAAAGCTCATAGAGTAGTGTACATGGCTCATCCAGGAGTCATGAAGATGAAGGTAGACCTTAAGCCTTTATTCTTTTGGAAGGGAATGAAAGTGAACATAGTTAGTTACATGGCGAGATGTCTAGAATGTCATCAAGTGAAGGCTAAACATATAAATCCAACAAGATTGTTACAGCCACACGTTATTCCTGAATCAAAATGGAAAGTCATTTCGATGAACTTTACTGTTGGATTTCCACTGATGGCAAGGAGACACGACTCAATTTTTGTGGTAGTTGACACTATGAATAAGAGTGCACACTTTATTCCATTACATATAATGTATCAAGTGCCAAATATAGCCAGAGTTTTTGTTAACAATATTGTGAGGTTACATGGAGTACCAAGAAGGATCATATCTGATCGGGTATCAGTGTTTACATGACGGTTTTGGACCAGTTTCCAAGAGGCTTTGGGAACATAATTGAACTTTAATACATCATATCACCCAAAGACAGATGGACAAACATAAATAACAAACCAAATTTTGGAGGATATGTTGTGTATGTATGTAATGGACCAACAAAAATCTTGGGAATATTTCTTTCCACTAGTAGAGTTTGAATACAACAACAACTAGAAAAGTACGATTAAGATGGCCCCATTTGAGTTTCTTTACGGATGATCGTGTCGGACGTCGTTGAGTTGGGATTGAATTGAGGACAGGGCCCTAGTAGGACCAGAGGTGATCTAAGAAATGGAAGAACATGTGCAATCAATAAGACATAGGATTAAAGAAGTGCATGACTGGAAGAAGAGCTATGTTGATGAACATCACATTGACTGCAGTTATGAAGTTGGTGACATAGTTTTCTTGCACGTAAAACCGCGCAAGAGTTCTATCAAGTTCGGAAAGGGTGATAAACTCTCTCCTAGGTTTGTGAGACCTTTTGAAGTTGTGGAAAATAAAGGACCTGTGGCTTATCGACTAGCCTTGCCTAATTCTTTGAGGTGTATGCACGATGTATTTCAAGTATCTGTATTGAGACATTATATTAGTGATCCTTCACATGTTATTGACATGAGTTCTTTGTAGGTGTCGAATGATGGTGCTCTCATCGTCGAATAGTCGATCAGGTCAAGGTACAGTGGGACAACTATAGTCCACACTCGGCTACCTAGGAGGATTCATCTGAGATGCGTCAACAATTTCCTTACTTATTTGATGGATTAGGAATTTATATCTATGTTAGATACATTTTTTTACTTTCATTTATATACTATAAAAACTTTGGGACAAAGTTTAAAACAAGAGGGGGAGTATGTAACATGTCGCTTTACTGAGCATACTTTTATTGACATATTCTTTGAGGACAGTTGCGTGCAAGTGATCCGGTTATGGTATATTATGATTTCGTTTTGATTATGTGATATATATGATGATGATGATGTATTGTGACTTATAGCTATTTTGATGCATATGTATTGGCATATGTTATTGACAAGTTTTCCTAAGTGTGCAAGACACATGACAGGTTATGGATGTTGATCACATCAATGGACTTCCTTGGACTCCAGATTGAGTCAGGGGGTGGATTGTATCTTGATTGATTATTTCATTTTTGCACATGTGACATATGATTGATTACAATATGTTTTATATATATGTGTATTATTGACACAATTTTTGTTAGTGGATGCAATCTTGGCGATGCTTGCCAATCCAACTCACATAAGGAGTAGAGGGGCCATGCACATAAACTAGAAATTTAAGGGAGAGGTGTGGCAGTGTCCCTATCACAACCTACTAGCACTCCCGTCGTGACCTAAACTATAGGTTAACAATTACCTAGTTCAAGAGGTACACTATGTTGTGAGGGAAGACTGAGACAGGCATTCGTGAGGAAACCTAAGGGGCATATAATAAGGAAAAATCCGTATTCCTTAGAAGCCCTTAGTCTCTCACAAGGTCGACCGAGTGGAGTGTTGAATCCAAGGGTCGGAAAAACTTCCAAAGCCAGTCAAAGGCGAGTGGCACCCTTGGATCACGGAGGTACACCTTGAAGGGAACGTTGCGTAATTAAAAACATTGAGTCAACAAATCTAGGTGGCCTAGAAAGCATTGAATTGATTAGACCTTGTTGGATTAAAATAATTATTTAAACAATGAATTCATTAATTATAAATCCCACTAATAGTCTAAGCCTAATTCTAAGACTAATCCTAAATCTAAATTTAGTTAGGGGACTAAATTAAAAGAATAGAGATAAACAAATTTAAGTAAAAAGTGAGAAAAATCTAAAGATTGGATAGAATGCACATGTTTGCATGAAAATATTAAAAGGGATTTTTAAAATAGAAAGAAATAAAATATGAGAAAATAGGTGTACAGATTGAATGGTATATAGAATCTAGCTACCACTAGTCTAACTAGAAGAAGACTCTTAATCCAACTCTAACTAAGATCTAGTTAGGATACAATCATTAAATGAGAATTTGGGGAACAAAGGGACAACTAAGAGTGAAAATA
The DNA here is from genome assembly GCA_032191745.1 of Picea mariana. Taxonomy (NCBI): domain Eukaryota; kingdom Viridiplantae; phylum Streptophyta; class Pinopsida; order Pinales; family Pinaceae; genus Picea; species Picea mariana. Next base: position 57,831 of record JASDQU010753030.1, on the reverse strand, counting down.
GGAACACATTGGAGAATGTGAGGGAAAATAGATTTTTAAATAAATTAAAAATGGTATTTACTTGTGCAACTTGGGGAGAGTGTGACAAGTGTGTGGGTGAATATTACTAATTAAATTAATTATAATTATAATTAATAGTGCATGAGTACATGTGTCATTTGGGATATTTCTATAAAACAAATGGTGTATAAGGGAAATGGATCTGACTTATTCTTAGTAAGGTTATGATGACAAAATTATTTGGGACTGTGTTTTACTTGTGAGAGTTGGGATACCAAGCTTGAAGAAAGAGTGGAATCTCTACCTTGCGAGGAAATCTTGGAGCTATTATTTTTGGTTTCTTGTGTGTGGCCCCTTTGCGGCTCGAGGGGATAAGGGGAAAGAAGAGTACCCCTAGCATTGGATGGGAGGTACCAATGAAGTCAATTGATTACCAGGATGAGAAGGATAAAGGATGAGGTGCAAGGTTCCAAGCTGGCAAGGACTTAGTGCAAGATCCAAGTTGAAGATTATCATCAAAATTATTCCATTATTTTGGTCATGGAACTTCAATTTTAATTATTATTCTTGCATTAAAAAAAAAAATATTGAATATGCATGGAAGACTGTATAAGTGGGACACAGTATTCCTATAATTTATACAAAAAAAATTATTATTGTTTACGATAGATATCACTTCCAGTATTTTGAACATGGTTATGTAATCCTTATGCAAAAAATCGTATCAGGTTTTCTTTAAAATTTAAGTAATTGTGTGTTGAAATCGAATAGTAATCTAATTGAACTAAGCCTCACCTTTCGATAGATTTATCGATTTCGTTCGTTGGGTTAATTGAAATGTGGATGGTGTAGTAAAAGTTTTAGTCGACTCAATAATTTCTATCTTTCACATTAATCCTATGCATAGTTGCAGTTGATTCAGTAATTTCTAGCTTGAAAATTAATCATATGCTTTTATGACACCACAGTTTTCCTTTTTCTGATGAATACTTGTTAAAGCACTTGTCGGAAAGACAATATTCAAGGGGTTACTTTTATCTCAAATTCACTCTATGATTTCTGATATCTGTTGAATTTCATTGTTGTTAAAATTATCGTCCTCGAGTACTTTCATCAGGGTCGTGTTGAGGGGTCTGAGGTCCCTTTAACACAACTGCAAAAACCAAACCCGCCTAAGAGGCTCAATTAGACTCGTAAGCATTTGAGGGGTGGTAAGGTTCTCCAGATTCATGATCTGGATGGAATTATTGATGGGATTTAATTGTGATTGACATATATGTCTTTTATGGTAAGCTTTTCCTCAAGTTATGCAGTTCTCTTTTTGGTTATTTTCTAAAGTTTATGACAAAATAAAGATAGAGCTTTAAACTAGATGATAGAGAGAAGTTAAATTGTGTATTGGAGGAGAGGCTGGGCATTAGGATAACCTTTATACCTTAGCATGCAGATAAAAAAGATCTAAACTACTTCCAACTAGAATTAATACCATTTTGATTAGTAGACATTCAACATTATCTAAGATAATAGTTACAAAAAAGAAGATATAAAGTGAAAAAAAAATAGTGCAACAAAAGTAATTTTCAATGCTCTATTATCAATCACAAGTTAACACAATCGATTTATATTCATCAACAAAATTAAAATAATCGTTACAGCATTATAATATAAATTTAAATGATAGATACAAAAACTCTTACTCAATACAACAACAAATATTGAATACGAAGATAGAGATAATCCCCCTCGGACCAATCACATTCACACCTTAGATGATAGAAGTGTCTTTGGTTCTAAAACAAAACTTGTTAATTAAAATAACTTGCATAGAAATATTTCTCTTACAAAATTTCCAAAAAAAGAGTCTTTCTCTCCAAAACAATTGACCTCTTGTTCAAGGTCGATGCCCTTATTTATAACAAAAATTAACTAGTCTAAAAATCCCTACTACAATGGTGTTAAACTGAGAAAATGCCACGTGGCAGATTTCATCTATTTGTTCTCTTCTACTTATCTAGTGGTTCTAATAGAGTGGATTGTTATTCTCATACTTTGACCATTTGAAGAAGATATCTTCGCATGTATTAGCATACAAAAATCTGTGTTGATCCATCAACGTGGAGAGAACCTCCTTTATCTCTATTGTCCATTCCTTATACCTGATTAGCTTGACGCTTAAGTGTTGTAGGACTGTGAGAGATTTAATCGGGTGTTCCATGAACTTCTTCACTTGACTTGGGGTCATGCTTGTAATCTGTGAAATCTCTGCTTCCCATGCCAAGTCTTTCTCTGTATGTCATTTGACTATGTCATGCAAATCGGCGAAATCATTCAGTGGAACAAACTCTAGTAGGTCAATGTTTTCATCTCTCAATTGATTTTCTCCCAACTTTTATAGCACTCTCCCCATATTTCCTGTATCTTCCATTGAGGTTCCTAGACCATACTTACCTAGTATTCAGCTACCTTCCTGATTCAGGAGATGCTTCTATCGATCAACACTCACATGACATGCTCTTCTGAGCCTCTGCCTTTCTGTACTTCGTTGATGTAGTCGATGCACTCCAAGGCTCGATGTGCCTTTTCATACCATATATGCACATATTTACAAGTTTCCATCCCCATGAGGGTATCTTATTGAAAATCAGCTATGCAAGCAGTGAAGACATCTCTTTCGCTTGTGAATTGCGCATACATTTCTCGGAACTCACTCTTCAAGAGTACTACTGCCTGTGTTGAATTCTATAAATACTCTTCTTGATGGCACAGATGGTCCAGCTCTTTCTTCATGGAAGCTAATTCATTTTCATCCATTTTTTCTCTGTCTAGCGTGTCATCGGTTATGGCCATCCCTGCTCTGATTATCTCAGTCATCTTGGAATTTTCTATGTCTAGCAACGTCTCCTCTGTGGTGATGAAAAGTGTGCTATCGAGAGTGAGCCTCATTATCTTGGTTGTTCTTCTCATCACAACTTTCCTTTTTCTATCATAAGTGATCACGTGTATATCGGTGATTTTGTCTACTGGTTCAGGAATCTATTGATCTCCCTAGGTCAAAGTGTTGCCTAGTGTTCCTACCATATAGAGATGTTCTATGAATTTTTATTGTGATTCCTTAGTAGGAGAGGTTTATGTATGCTCTGGTGACGTGGCCTCCTTCTGGTACTTGTCAGCTGGTGGAATAATTGTCCTAGCTAGGGATATAGGTGAAGAATAGATATTAGCTAGGAGGTCGGCCCTTGAGGGGATGATTTATGGTTGCTCCACTTCTCCTTCTTTTTCACCAGTACCCAAGACATCCTTGAAGATTTCATTCTGAGGATGTATTTTCAATTGATCTAGAAATTCAGTGTCCAGAGTACTCCTAGCATCATGGTCACCTTCCTGGGGATTTGAGATCAAAGTATCAGAAGATGGAGCAGAAGTTACCCTTGGTTCTACTTCTTCTGTGATTGGTATCAAGGTTATGCGTGAAACCTATGAACTTTCCTCATCGTCATATATGGTAATTAAGTATATGAGGACAATAGGCACACTCGTCCCACTTTATGCTCTTATTATCCTCCGTTGAGCTATAGTAGTCACCGATGATCTTGCATGTGGTGACATAGGGCTGGGGTTTTATTGATTAGTGGTTTCCTCTGGTGGAATTGTCTCTGAGCCATTTACCTCTTCTTCATGATTGCTTGTGTCTTTCATGGTAATCCTCAAGGGTTCTATCAGAGGGTTAAGTGGGGGATCTTTTTCTCACCTTTGTATAGCTCCTTGAGCTTCTTCCAGTAACAACATACCCCTCCTCCTTACCTCTGCTGCTTCTACTGCTCTATTTTCTTCTCTTACCCTGAGGGATTCTTGATTTGTCTATTCAATCATTTCAACCTGCTCATCCATAGTCATTTCTTTGAATCTGGTCATATTGGGGTTAGCCCTTTTATGGAGCACTTCCTACCAGTCCTAAGCACCCTCGGTGAAAATATCATCTTCAAAGATATCATAAGCATATGGCCAACATGATGACACCTGCGACACATGATGAAATATCAGGCCTTTTGGATCATGCTTATGAAATCAGCCTGTGAGGAATCAATACTCAAGCTGGATGAACCTCTCTTGTTTCACGTGTGCAGTGTATTTTACCATGTAAAATACTATATGAAATCCATAGGGTATGAAATATATCTTCTTGTCTGTTTGCATAGGGGCAGACCGAGGGTTCAACGCTACAACAGCACACCAACAAAACCCTATCTACCGGCCCTTTTGGCAACACCTACGAAGCAGATGAAGTCTCACCCGAGGTATAGGTAGGGGTGGTTGCAGGACTCAAGTGTTTGTAACCTTAGTTGGGACACAAATTCATGATTGTAATACTTAACAGAGCACTTAGCACCAACAATTCATCAATATTTAACCACTATATACTGCATAGATAAAACAAAGCATCGCATCATTCACTCAGATCTGAGGTATCCAAGCACTTATCATAAAGAGGTAGATTAAATCTAGAAGATTCAAGAACTAAGCACATTCACATAGGTCAGATCTACATCCATATACATCATTAGAACAAAGCATAAACAGATCTATCTATCTATATCAAAGCACTTAGCAAGTAAAGACATAAACACATCAAGACATCGCACAAATCAGAATAACACAATATTTACGTGGTTCACCCCCAGCCTGGGGCTACGTCCACTAACTCTTCTTCTTTATTATCTTTGTCAAGCTTCTTACAGGCACATAGCATCAAAATCCTACTCCGCAGAAGACAGGAGATCTGCGTACACTCCGCCAGATCCTCCTTCTTCTAGCTAGGGTATAGCACCAAGCCTTCTTACAATTACTTGTGTAGGGTTCGGCTCCACAAAGCCTTATAAAACCCAAAAAAATATTTAATTTAAGGAATGCTAACCTAACATTTTATTTTACTTCATAATCAGCATATAACCAAAATTTATTGAACTGAACATAATAGCTTACGAACAACCTTATAACCCTTCATATTCCTTAAATTGCATAAAACAAATACGTAAATTAAAATACCTTGGTCTGATGCTAACCTTCCGCTTGTCTTGTTGACCTTCC
>JASDQU010753030.1:33879-52696 GCA_032191745.1 Picea mariana | reverse complement strand
CTAGTCTAAAAATCCCTACTACAATGGTGTTAAACTGAGAAAATGCCATGTGGCAGATTTCATCTATTTGTTCTCTTCTGCTTATCTAGTGGTTCTACTGGAGTGGATTGTTATTCTCATACTTTGACCATTTGAAGAAGAGATCTTTGCATGTATTAGCATACAAAAATATGTGTTGATCCATCAACGTGGAGAGAACCTCCTTTATCTCTATTGTCCATTCCTTACACCTGATTAGCTTGACGCTTAAGTGTTGTAGGACTACGAGAGATTTAGTCGGGTGTTCCATGAACTTATTCACTTGACTTGGGGTCATGCTTGAAATCTGTGAAATATTTGCTTCCCATGCCAAGTCTTTCTATGTATGCCATTTGACTATGTCATGCAAATCGGCAAAATCCTTTAGTGAAACAAACTCTGGTAGGTCAATGTTTTCATCTCCCAATTGATTTTCTCCCAACTTTTCTAGCACTCTCCCCATATTTCATGTATCTTCCACTGAGGTTCCTAGACCATACTTACCCAATATTCAGTTGCCTTCCTGATTCGGGAGATGCTTCTATCGATCAACACTCACATGCCATGCTCTTCTGAGTCTCTGCCTTTATGTACTTCGTTGATGTAGTCGATCCGCTCCAAGGATCGATGTGCCTTTTCATACCATCTATGCACATATTTACAAGTTTCCATCCACACAAGGGTATCTTATTAAAAATCGACTATGCAAGCAGTGAAGACATCTCTTTCACTTGTGAATTGCGCATACATTTCTCGGAACTCACTCTTCAAGAGTACTACTGCATGTGTTGAATTCTGGAAATACTCTACTTGATGGCACAGATGGTCCAGCTCTTTCTTCATGGAGGCTAATTCCTTTTCATCCCTTTTTTCTATGTCTAGCGCGCCATCGGTTATGGCCATCCCTGCTCTGATTATCTCAGTCATCTTGGAATTTTCTATGTCGAGCAACGTCTCCTTTGTGGTGATGAAAAGTGTGCTATCGAGAGTGAGCCTCATTTTCTTGGTTGTTCTTCTCATCACAACTTTCCTTTTTTATCATAAGTGATTGTGTGTATATCGGTGATTTCGTCTACTGGTTCAGGAATCTGTTGATCTCCCCAGGTCAAAGTGTTGCCTAGGGTTCCCACCATATAGAGATGTTCTATGACTTTTTCTTGTGATTCCTTAGTAGGGGAGGTTTATGTATGCTCTGGTGACGTGGCGTCCTTCTGGTACTCGTCAGCTGGTGGAATATTTGTCCTAGCTGGGGATATAGGTGAAGAATCGATATTAGCCAAGAGTTTGGCCCTTGAGGGGATGATTTCTGGTTTCTCCACTTCTCCTTCTTTTTCACCAGTACCCAATCCATCCTTGAAGATTTCATTTTGAGGTTGTATTTCCAATTGATCTAGAAATTCAGTGTCCAAAGTGCTCCTAGCATCATGGTCACCTTCCTAGGGATTTGAGATCAAAGAATCAGAAGTTGGAGCAGATGTTACCCCTGGTTTTGCTTCTTCTATGATTGGTATCGGGCGTGAAACCTATGAACTTTCCTTATTGTCATATATGGTAATTAAGTATATGAGGACAGTAGGCACACTCGTCCCACTTTATGCTTTTGTTATCCTCCACTGAGCTGTAGTAGTCACCAACGATATTGCATGTGGTGACATAGGGCTGGGGTTTTCTTTATCAGTGGTTTCCTCTGGTGGAATTGTCTTTGAGCCATTTACCTCTTCTTCGTGATTGCTTGTGTCTTCCGGGGTAATCCTCAAGGGTTCTATCAGAGGGTTAAGTGGGGGATCTTTTTCTCGCCTTTGTATAGCTCCTTGGGCTTCTTCCAGTAACAACATACCCCTCCTCCTTACCTCTATTGCTTCTACTACTCTATTTTCTTCTCTTACCCTGAGGGATTCTTGATTTGTCTATTCAATCGTTTCAACCTGCTCATCCATAGTCATTTCTTTGAATCTGGTCATATTGGGGTTAACCCTTCTATGGAGCACTTCCTCCCAGTCTTGAGCACCCTCGATGAAAATCTCATCTTCAAAGCTATCATGAGCATATGTCTAACATGATGACACCTACGACGCATGGTGAAGTATCAGGCCTTTTGGATCATGCTTGTGAAATCGTCCTTTGGGGAATCAATACTCAAGCTAGATGAACCTCTCTTGTTTCACGTGTGCATTGTATTTTACCATGTAAAATCCTATATGAAAGCCATAGGGTATGAAAGATCTCTTCTTGTCTGTTGGCATAGGGGCAGACCCAGGGTTCAACGCTACAACAATGCACCAACAAAACCCTAACTACCGGCCCTTTCGGCAACACCTGCGAAGCAGATGAAGTCTCACCCAAGGTAGAGGTAGGGGTGGTTGCAGGACTCAGGTGTCTGCAACCTTAGCTGGGACACAGATCTATGATTGTAATACTTAACAGATCACTTAGCACCAACAGTTCATCAATATTTAACCACTATCTACTACGCAGATAAAACAAAGCATCACATCATTCACTCAGATCTAAGGTATCCAAGCACTTATCATAAAGAGGTATATTAAATCTAGAAGATTTCAGAACTAAGAACATTCACATAGGTCAGATCTACATCCATATACATCATTAGCAAAAAGCATAAACGGATCTATCTATCTATATCAAAACACTTAGCAAGTAAAGACATAAACACATTAAGACATCGCACAAATCAGAATAACACAATATTTACGTGGTTCACCTCCCGCCTGGGGCTACGTCCACCAACTCTTCTTCTTTATTATATTTTTCAAGCTTCTTGTAGGCACACAACATCAAAATCCTACTCCGCAGAAGACAAGAGATTTGCACGCACTCCACCAAATCCTCCTTCTTCTAGCTAGGGTACAGCACCAAGCCTTCTTACAATTACTTGCACGTAACTCTGCAAGTCCCACACAGTATGCACAAAGCATCTACAATCCTTACTTATCACTTAGCCAAATATCACACAGATATGCATATATATCTCTTTCCTTACATTGCCTAGACATCTATTTATACTTTTACAAAATAGGCCTAAACATGGGTAAACCCATGGGCCAACATCCCATACATGTTACATAATCCCAAATCCCAAAAAGGACCCAAAAAGGGGTCGATATCCCACGATCTATGCTTCATCTTGCGCTCCTCCTTCAATAGTCTGTCGAAGTCCCAAAATAGGTCAAACTTGACCAAGGATCTCCCAAAACTTGGTCAAGGGCCAACATTGTCCTTCACTAAAGTGGCATTATAGCCTTGCAGAATGGTCTGGTAAAACATTTCTCCTACAATGAGTTGGTACAGGACATGAATGGGGAGTAAGTGTGGCATGCTAGTAGCCCCGAACACTCTGATATAAGTATTGGTTTCTTGAAAATACCAATGGCCTACTTTTGAAACCATATTTTTGGTTGTCGTTGTAAGCCTTGGACATTCTTTTCTAAATATAATGAAATGTACTCGGGCTATGAACTCATCACATATCAGAGCCTAAGATCTCTTGTACCTATTCTCCCATAGAATGCTAAAATAAACATGTACGGGTAACTTCACAACATGCCAGCTCAGATTGATGCTTGCGAAAATGTTCCTTGCGTAGAGCACATCCAATAGGTATGACGCCATGTGAAAAGTTGGCGTTTCTCCATCCTTAGGTTTCTCGTCTTGCAAGATGTTAGTGCTTAATTTTTTAGAAATGAAGGCTTCCCAGTTGAAGTTTCTCTCAGAGATCGCCACAGCATATTCCAGGGGCATCCATGCTTTTGAAAACTTGGAAAAATATTTTTCCCCATATAATTGGTAGATCAAATCCATTAGATAAATATACGGCTCTCTGAGGTTTACCGTGTCATACCAGTCGTTGCTCCTGTTTGTGAATTTCTTGTCTTCTTTCCACCATGAGGCCATTAACCTACTAATGTCATGGAAATCATAAAATTTGACTACAAACACTGTATTTAGTCTTTCCTCTAGGTCTCTGAGCTTGTAGTATTTTTAGACCTCTATTAGAAGAAAAACACCAACACATTTGCCATTTTAATTATTGACTATGCATTTTGTCACGTCTATGTGGTAAATTATCCATCCCAGGGTTTCGATGCAGGGAAAAACCGGGGTTCCCGGGCCACCATATGTAGGCATGATCGCCGAATGTTTGGGAATACCTGGTCATACAAGATCCTGACATCCGGGTCATTATGTGGTATATCTCTCGATAATCTTCCCGGTTGATCCTGTTAAATAGATCTCCCCAATGCGGGAGAACCACTTTAGATTCAGTGCTTTCCTCTGTGTCACCAAACGCCGGAGGCTGGGAAAACTCATTTTTGTTAGATGTGCAAATAACTGGTTCCGCTTTTGAGGAAAAATCAAGATCCCTTGCAGCGCCTGGTGAAGATCCTTCACCAACCTCTGCTCCTTTCCTTTTGGGCATTCTTGGTGAGAGCCTAGTCGTTGGATTTCTTGGAGGCATTTTTTTGCAAAAAAGACAAGAATATTATAGTGAGCATCCAACCATCCTCGAAAAGATTCATTGACACAATCGCAAGTGCATAAGTGACAAAGATGATGCTTACCTCTTGCTTGCAAGAAATTAATGTGGTCTTACTGGTAATCAAAGTCAGAGAGAGAGTTGTAACCTCCTCGACGCTTTCTCTTTCTCCTTCGTTGGCTTCAAGGAATAAGCAATTTTCGAACAAAATAACATGTTTGGGTATGACCTTGTAAATTTAAACAGAACGTATACTTACCTTGTCACATCAAGTCGTAAATTCTGGAGTGAAAATGTGATATATGCAATCTATTACAGAATCTGCACCATGATTAGGATTAAATGCAATGCAAGTTGGTGGCGCAAGAGCGAGTTTTCGCATTTCATCAGTGAATTCAAATTCCAACGGTTGGCTGACACGCAATATTGTGGTGTTGGTTGCGTGAAAATTTTATTTGTTTACCAAAACACAGAAATTTGTCTTACCTCAGCTAGGGGTGTCCCATCAAGTCACCAGGCCTTTTCGCATTTTCTAGCATAATCGATATCGAGTATATAAGTTGCATCGTAGGTCCACTGGGGTTCCCGGTATAGGAGGGTGAAAGTTTTAACTATGAACAAGGAGCTCAGTATTCTAGGGATCAACCGATAGTAAATGAGCGTATCGGCATCGGTGGGTCGACTTTGTCATTGTTTCATTGGTGCATCTAGGAAAAAGTTCTGACACTGACCAAAACCATCGTACAATGCTGATGTAGAAACGCTGACACAAACATATAGATATGACATGGGGGAAGCGTTGAGTCGTACAGACTACTTACGCGGCAAAGACATGTGGCTATTGATTTTGACCTCTACGTGAGAAACACCCCTTTTTCGACATCGATGATTTTCTTTTAGACACACAACCTTGACTACAACATCCTATCCTGTCGACGCCAATCATGTATTGGTGATTGGTGATCAATGATTTGTGTCAGTCAATGTTTCACAGTTTCGACCCTTGGATTTCACCGATGCCGAAAATGTATTAGCGATCGGCGATCAACGGTTTTTTATGATTGTCAACATTTGTGATTTATATATGGGGTTTCACCGATGCTAAAAACGTATCAGCTATGTTAAAGAACTGTATTATAGACCAGAAATTGTTGATCAACCATCGTTGAAAGAGTTTAAGCCGTGTACATTTTAGGCCTTTCATGCCATGTTACTAAAAAATATCAATCCATCAATAACTTCAAGCCCAAAAATAATAACCAATAACAAGACTCAATAACAACACATAAATTCATTCATCCCACAATACTGCCTCTAATTCAAAAAATGATAAGTGGTACCCAAAAAAAAATAAATTTGTAAAATCTTTTAGGGTGTGTTGAGTGCTCAACAAGTCGCTCGATTACCCAAATGATTTAAAAATTTTATTACACTTGTTCCTAGAATACTCCCTTGTAGATCTTCATCTCAATCACATCACCTTAATTCTCTGCAATGAGTCGTCATTCAACTACCCTCACGGTCCTAAATTTTGAGTGCACTATGAATGTGCAGACAAGCTTCCAATAAATCTTGATGGGTGATTGAAATGCGTTGATCCATCGTTTTCTTTAAAATCTTGATTTCAATTTTTCCTGGTGAGTTCGAGATTCTTGCGGGATTATTCTTTGATAAAAGGCTGACGACCTTTCTTATTTTTATCTATGTTGTGTTTACCGACCTTGGACTCATCTCTTAAATAACTGAAGTTTTATTTACTGTGGTCGACCATAGTTTTCATGCATGCCTATGGTAAAAGTTGTTAGGAATTGATGAATCGTTCTTTACGACTTCTTTTGTTGACTTGTCCGTCATACAGGGATTTTCATAACTTAATAGCGGCTGGTTATTGTATTTAATAAATAAAAAAATTATACGAATGGTTTAATATAATTATGAAAACAATGCTACATTTGAAAGGTGGTTTATATGGAAGTAGAGTAATGACAATTCAATTAAGCATTAAAGTTAATTGGTGTTATTACAGATAATAAACTTTATGTCACTTCATGGAATAAAACTATTGAATGATTAATGATGTTATAAAGTTGGTTGAAGTGATCAAAATTTCTCATGGGGTGATTATAATTAAGGACTTACTTTCATTTAAATTGATTACTAATGATGACTAGATGAATAGAATAGTTATACTTGGGTGTGTCTTTACACTTAGTATTTTGTATTTTGGTTAATGTACATATGAAATAATATGTACAATAAATATATGATGGTGTTCATAAGAGAAGGTATATTATCTATATGTAGAGTAATTATTGTTGATATGATCTTTAAAAGAAGGAAACCTTGTCTAGTATGATGAGTAATTGAATGTTTTAAATTGCGTTATAATTAAGTACCTTACTGTTACTCCATTCATGAGTCTGGCATTGATTAGTTATGGGAATAGATACCTCCTTGTTCTTCATAACACTCATCATTCCTGAGACCTTAAATGGTCAATATCAATCGGATGAATTATGGACTTGAGCATTGATTATGTGTCTTGAAGGTCCTAACCTTGCAAGGTAGGTTGGGTAGATAGACATTCTTGTTGTTCTACTTATTATATGTTGATCTATTAGTAACTTGAAATATTCGACTCTTGCCTTAAAGTGATGCGGATGAGAAAATAATGTGTAAAATAGACGTGTATTGTCATGTATCACTTGTTCAAGATGTTGTTTAAAAACAAAATACCATTGTATTTACTTACTTATTTAATGTCGTGATGTAGGGGGATTTTACATGAAAAAAATCATCCATGGGAGTTATCTTCCAAGCAAATCTTGTTGCTAGTTTTGTAGCATGAAAAGTAGAGACAAACACTTAGCATTCAAGACATAGTTTTGATAGAATGGAAAGAATGAGATGCTCTTCATTATTTTCTATACCACAAAACTTGAGCTGCAACAATAATGATTTGTATTTTTTTTATAAGTCTTGAATAGTGTTGAGGTTACTTGGGCTCAAATTAATGAGCTCATTCTCCAATTGATGACCTTGAAGCACTTCCTGAAAAGCCCTTCCAATGTGGTCCAAAATTTATTTGGATTAGTAATAGATTTGATGTGGAATAGAAGGTCGGGAGAAATAGAGAGGCACAAAACCCAAAAGGCTTCATCCATCCTATTAAAACAATTGTATTTCTCCACTACAAAATTGGGTTCAATCTATGTTCCCATTGTAATCCTATACAAGACTTTACTCCGCGAGAGAATAACTACTCGTGTCTTCATTCATAGTGGTTGAATGGAGTGAGGATTATTCACTAGGGATGATCCATTTTATCTATTGTGCTCTTTGATGTGTCTTCCACCTGCAAAAAACTCTTACTCCTCCTTAGATTCAAGCTTGCTCTTATACCATGTAGAAATTTTTGCACCCTTTCAAGAACTAGAATCTAATAGAAGAGTAATACAATAGAAACTTAGAAGAAGGAAAAATAAGAGAATAATAGAGCAATTGAATTCTCATTAACCTCTAAAAGAATAATAATCATCCAAGGATGAATGAATAATCCATTACAATACAATGCAATTGAATGCAATATATAAGAATTATTCATGCAACTATGATAGGCTTAACTACATGCAAAGTGGAGTGAACTATCTCATGCATGCAATGTAGAGTGATCTATCTCATGCATGCAAAGGAAAATGAGTATGCATGTGAGAGAAAGTTATGCATGTACACCAAAAAAAACCTCTTCAAATCCAACATCTATCCTTTCAATCACATTATCAGTGGAAGGATCATACAAATGATATGCCTTGTAAGTTTCATTGTAGCCCACTATAATGTAGTGTTGGATCTTAGCTTGTAACTTCTTGTGCTTTTATTCGGGAATACGAGCTCATGCACAAGATCCAAAGACTTTAAAATGCATAGTAGAAGGGTTGTGACCATATAATTTCTCAAAAGGAGTCACATGTCAAACATCTTGAGTAGGAATACGATCAATGATATGAGTTGCACAAAATACTTCTTCTCCTCAAAACTTAAGATCCATCTAATAGGAATGAAACATACAGTAATGTTGGAGTTACTTCACACACACCTAGGATTTATTTTTCCTAAGGTTTTTCCTATGTTTATTAGTCTTTATCCAGTCTCCTAAAGTTTAGGGAGAATATTCCTCTAGGAGAATATTCTCTTCAGTTTTCACTTCAGTTTGACTAGCTGAGTGGAGTCTAGATGTTGCATTGTTTTTGTCATCATGCAACATTGGGATCATCACCAACTAATGAGAATTACCATTTGTATCATCACCAGACTAGAGAATTAACCATGATTCCATGATCTCCTCCTCACTTCACTCTATTTTAGTCAGTTAACTGAAGACTGGTAGACTAGTTAACTCAGCTAGGTGGCAGTTCACTCCCGTAACTGCCCGAGAGACTAGACTAGGTGGCAGTTCACTCCCGTAATTGTTGGTGTGTGTCCAAATCACTCTAGAACACCACCATGGCACATTGGCTTCACCTCCAGCGTGCATTGGTTGAGTTATATAGAGTATATCATGTGTAAATTATTTCATTTATTCATTACAGTTAATGAGAATTCTTCCATTCTTTCTCTCTTGCTTCTTGTTTCTCAATTTCTCTCTGTAAATGTGTGTGGTATTTTCTAGATAGATCTATTATGTGCATGTTCAAAACATTTACATGGTATCAAAGCTGATGGACTGCTAAGAAAATATACACCAAATTATTTCTTGCAGGGACCAAAGATTGAAGACATCGGAAAAATGGAATTCCCAAAAGAATTCATTCTTACACCTTACAATTACTTTGCATGGAAGGAGAGAATAATCATGCATATTAGAACCATGGGATTGTACAAGTTTGAAATTGAATAGAGAGACAAAACTAACATCATCCATAGAAAAATCCAAGTATTTAAATCAAATGGATGAAGCATTCGAAACAATTTGCAATCTCAACTCTCTCTATCTCTTTTTTCACATATATTCTTGTAAAACCCCCAATGAAGCCTGGAACACTTTGGAAGGCATATTTGGAAAACAGGATGAGATGAGGGGACACATGATTGAGGTGGAATTGCTGACATTGGATCCAAAAATCTTCGACAATCTCCAAGATTTCTTTACAAAATACAAGGATTTATTGTCGCAACTCAAAGCTTGCAAGGTTGATAAATCTAAGGAGGAGAAACAAATGGTTCTCACCATTCTCTCCAAAATTGGTCTTGAATTCTTTGTTTTCATATCTACATTCTATTCAGTCAAATTCTCCTCTAGATCCACCTGGAAGATGCCTTCTCTTGAGGAATTTATCGAATCCCTAACACAAGAGCAAACCAAGCTCATCAACATGGGAAAAATCAAAGGCCCAAAGGCGCATGCACTTACTATGCAAGATGGAAGCCATAAATATCATAAATATAAATATAAAGACAAAATTAAAGCTCATGCAAATACGAAGAAGGAAGGGCACTCAAAACCCTTCACTGATGCCTCTGGATCCAAAGGTGGAAAGGGAAGAAAAGGGGAGAAATGCACATACTGTCATAAAGGATTCCATCCAGAATCCGCATGTATGAAAAACAAATAGATCTATTGAATCAAATAATTCAGCAAAACAACCTTGGATATCGCATCACCAAGGGTGCCAAGAAGAATAATCCAGAAGATCAGAATGCCAAGAAAGACAATTTTAGTCATGCATTGATTGCCATCAACTCCTCTCCCGAAGCTTGGATCGTAGATTCAGGAGAATCACATCACATGGCTGCCACAAAAATAGTATATTCTTCATTGGATGCATGCAAAGGTCCTCCTATTCTGATGGGGGACAACTCTCCATTCAAGGTCATCGGAAAATGAAGGATTGAACTCCCCAACGAAAGCTTCAAGAATGTGTTGCACATTCCCAAACTTTCTGTCAATCTTCTCTCCATGTATTAGATGAAGAATTCCGGCACCAAAAAGAAATTTATATTCATACCTAATGCAGTGGACATCTATGACATGCAAACCAATTCCAGGGTTGCTACCATTGAGGTAAATCATCAATCTAGATTGTATACATTTTCTGAATTTATTGAACCAAATTTTGCTTTACTGCTTACCCATGCGGATGAAAGTAGTAGGATATGGCATGAAAGGTTTGGGCATTTGAATTTCATATATATGCAACAACTTAGCAAGAAAAGATTGGTTTATGGTCTACCATACATTCATTTCTCCAAAGGAATATGTGAGGGATGTGTTCTTGGAAAACACCCTCAAGAGAAGTTCGACAAAGGAAAGACTCGGAGAGCTTCCTCTCCTTTAGATATGATCCATAGTGACCTCATGGGTCATTTTCCGCATCCATCAATCAGAAAAGCGAGGTATGTTCTCATTTTTGTTGATGATTTCTCATGTTTCACATGGATTTACTTTCTCAGGAAAAAATCAAAGGTCTTTCAACACCTCAAAGATTTCAAATCCCTTGTTGAGACACAGTCCGTAAATAAAATCAAAGTCCTTCGGACTAATAATAGGGGAGAGTATGTCAAACATGAGATATACAATATATGTCATGAGGCACGGATTCAGGTACAACACATAGTTCCCTATACTCCACAGCAAAACAGAGTTGTTGAGAGGAATAACAGATCTCTAAAAGAGATGGTAGCATGCATGCTACATGCAAAATCACTACCACAGAGACTATGGGCCGAAGCACTTAATTGTGCAACCTAAATCCAAAACAGATCTCCCCACAGATCTTTCAAGGATAAGACCCCCTAGGAGGCTTGGAGCGGCCTCAAACTGGAAGTGACTCACTTTCATATTTCCAGTTCACATGCATGGGCATGGATTTCCTCTGAAAAAGAGGAAGGAACTTGATCCATAGAGCATGGAGTGTATATTTTTTAGATACCTCGATGGTGTGAAGGGATACAAACTTATTGATATTTCCTCAGACTGGCTCATCATTGAGCGAAGTGTCCAATTCGAGGAAAGTGTCTCGCATGTACCTCAGCAGCCGCATGCATACACCTTCATTCTTCCACCTGTCCAAGATGATGAGCATGCACATTCCTACTCTTCTTAAGATGAGACTTTTGATTCATACGATTCAGATGATTCAGATAGAGAGTCAGTAAATTCAGATGCAGATTCAGCACATCAAGATGCAAATGTAGATCCAGAGCAGAGGCCCAAGTGGGCTCAAACTACTCTTTAGGATGGAAGGGATATTGTTGGTGACCTAGACGATAGTATGAGGAATCGATCTGATTTTAAGGAGCCTCCTATTGCACTCACTACCACTGAACCATTTCCCTCCAGGAATATTTTCTTGGTTCAGTATTGAGATTCACATTCTGATGGGGAGGCTATTGGAAATCCCTTTTGGGAAACCGCCATGCAAGAGGAGTACAAATCCCTCCTCGAGAACCAGACTTGGGATCTGGTTCCCCTTCCTTATGGATTGAAACTTGTAAGGTGCATATGGGTCTACAGGACCAAGAGCGCAACGGATGGACAAATTAGCAGATACAAATCCAGGCTTGTTGCCAAAGGATTTTAGCAAGTGCATGGCATTGACTATGATGAGACCTTCGCTCCAATAGCGAATATGGATTCCATACGTTTGGCACTTGCCATTGCAGAAGCCAAGGGATCGAAAGTCCATCAGATGGAAGTGAATAATGCATTTCTTCACGGTGATCTGTAACACCCATGTTTCCCCTAGTTTTTAAACATAAATATAGTGGACAAGAGACTATGGAAAACTCGATATGTGTGAATTTTTGATTTGATGAACCTTTGTATAAAAGGTCAATGAATGCAATTTATGTTATTTAGTAGAAAATGGATAAGTGTTTCATAAATTTTGAAAAGGGGGGTTTGCCAATATAGACCATGGATGCTATGAGAGAGACGGTGAGGGGAACCAAGAATGGTTGAAATGACTCCCACCAAACCAGTACCTTGCAAGATTTAATTTCTCGGGACCAGAACATTCCTCTGACACATAAATGAATTACCAGTCAGGTCGGTAGGTGGGAAGACCTCCTCAAGATTTAATGAGGGAATGGGGTAGAGCATCCATATTTAAGGCTTTCAGACCTGACCACGGACTAGGAATTGGTGCCACACATAATCTTGATAAGGAAGGCAAGAAAGGAAGGTGGGGTGGGTAGAGGAAGACTTGGGAAGAGAAGCATAGAAGAGAGACAAAGCTCTGAAATTCGAGGAAGAACTAGAAAATGAACGTGTTCTGGTTGCAGGATGTGGCTAGCAAGGTTATGATACAAGATGATAAATGAGGGTGTTGAGTGACTAAGGAAGTACTCAAGCATGCCTCCTTTCTTGGTATAGAGAAACCCATTTCCAAGATCCCATGGGAGGAGGAGAGTAACCTCTGTCCCTAACTGTTGCTGAGCCAAAAGATAGAATTCTCTCTCATAGCATCATGGTATAGATGGGGAGGGCAGTGGTAAATCCGTTAGGAGTGACTGAGCCTATGGATGGGCAGAAATGGGGACCCCTTTCAGCAGTCACATCACAACTTCTAGTTCTGATAAGTGTTTTCATACTTTGTACATTGAAATGGAATAATGGATGAATACATGTATTTATTTATCTATAAACAGTTTTTGTATTGAAATGGTCAAGCTATGTGTATGCATTTATCTTCTTGTGAACTAATTCTTCTGGTTGATCATCTATATGCCCCAGCTTAGCCTTCGAGGTGTCTTGGGACATAAACATGTAAGACGACCAAGATAGAAAGTATTGCGTCAATCTGGCCCTGTCCGTCTAAAGAGGCTATCTTCTACAGACTCCTTGTTGTGCGATCGGGATATCCTTCCCAAGTCCTTAACAATTTCATGATGAATCTCATGAAGGATAGCAAGATTTGAGTCTCAAAAGGGATGATCCTTTCGTTTGGAAGACGAGCGAACAAGATCTGTTCGGGATCACCCATATGACCAACACTTAGGAACCTTAGGCTAAGCCTAAGGGAGCTAAGTCCTTTTGGCTTCAGAGGTACGGAGGTCCGGGACTTCGAGGTGTTGTCGACCCTACTAGTCATCAATTGGTTGAAGGTAACTGAAAGTTTTGGTTACTGGCAAGTTGAACGACAATGGATGGTTTCCCTAGTGGTTAGATGAACTTGTCTTACCGACTAAACCAGGATCCAACTCCCTATCACGAAGTAGCGCGAGCCACCGATCGAGAATTTTCAGTGGTTCCCTCAGCCGTTGGGTGTACACCAAGACGACTTTGGTGAAGTTCCACTTCAGGAGAATGGAGATGTTATAGCATCAAACTCCCCAAACATCGAAGTTACGAAGAAAAAGAGAGTCGTATATCTATGGATCTATGTGGTCGGATCTTGACCCAGAGATCTAAGGGATGTTATAAGGTTGTCAGTGCAGAGTGACATGGTGCAGTGACATCACCCAGGGTGATGTGGACCCCAGTTTGATGTGCCACGTGTCACCCAGATTCGTGCATATCACATACCCTATAGACCCTTTGGCATGTGACACATGTCACCCTGACTCCTCCTACGTGTTAGTTCCTGGTACGTGCCTGCCTAGCCAAAGTGGTTGGTGAAGTGACCAGATCTCCGGGAGTCCGGGACTTTGGGACTCCAGAGGATTTGGGGTCGCATGGATTGAGAACTCCTGAAGGCTGAAGCACCAGAGTCAATCGTGACCATTGAATAGAGGAGGATGCGTGTGAGAAGATCCAAAAATTTGGAAGGATTTTCACTCCTGAGTTTTGCGTGTGTGAAGACTCGGGGATTGTCAAAGCCTGGAGTCCCGAAGTGAATCAGAGTCGTCAATTATCTGAGGACATGTGGCGTTGGATTATGAACTTCAGAGATTTTCCACTCCAGAGGATTCACGTGGTGGTTGTTTGGAATTTCCCGAAGTGTCGTAGCCCAAAATTTCTATGGGTCGTTTATCTTAAAGGAGAGCGTGGACCGTTGATTTGCAAGAGGACACATGGAGGACAGAGATTCACTCCATTATAAAGCCACTTCGGAGGATTTGTGGAGTGTGCATGCGGATTCGGTCGAAGCCCGAATTTATGAAGGAAGAGACTAAGTCGTAGATCCCAGTGAGGAACAAGGACCATTGATCTTGTTTCTGTGGTTTCATAGGATTGTTCCTCCATAAGAATTGGACGCAGCGTGAGGCAAGAACACTCGAATAACTTTGGGAAGCCATAACTTGCAACCCAAAGATCGGATTTGAGCTTGGTAGCAGTCATTAGAACGCTATGGGTAAGTAGAAGAGGATGAAGACCTTGGACAGAGGATTTGAGATGTTAAGGAGAGCGAAATTTTGATGCCCCATCCCTAGGAAAGATAATCATGGGTTGGGTGTGTTAAAAATTGGTATTAGAGAATGGTTACAACACTTGGCCTACTTGGGCTCGTGGATGAGTCGCGTAAAAAAAAACATACTGAAAGGACTTTTAAGGGTGACACCGTATGTTACCTCTTTCTTAAAGAGTTTGGTTAAACTTTTACTGAAGAAAAGAATGAAACTTTCTACTACGTGTATGTATTTAAGAAATATGAGCTCTGTGTTATTCATAAACTAATAGACTGTTGGCTAAGAGTAAGTGTTTTGTCATCACTCAAGTAGTCAACAAATCATGGGAAAACTACAAGTATAAAGGATGGTGATGCGCCATGATGTGGGGGATGGCTCCCACAATAGAGACGAAAAATATAACGAAATGAGGGCAGTGGAAACCCCTCCAGATTTGGTTGAAATTGTAAAGAGCCTCATGGCTTAATTACAGAGTTGCAAGGCCGACAACGAGAAATTGATAAAAGAGAAAGAAAAACAAACGAAACTTAATGCAGTCTTGCTGCAGAGCTTATCTGATATACAGAGGAAGCTACAACATGGACCCACAACTATTCAGGTGGACCGATGACATATGAAGATAAGTCAAAGCCCGCATGAGATACGAAAACTGATGCAGGATCATCTCTCCACGTCATCCAGCCAGCCACGCCGATCACATGCATTCAAAGATAAGAGGGAGGCGCAACCTCATTTGAATTTGAAATTAAATGTAATTAATGTTGTAGGCTGGTGAGCCATAGAAGTCATGCCTTTGTGCAGGTGTTAGGTAGATAGGCCATTAATATGTGTAGTGGTTGAGATCTAGATCCGATTTGGTACTAGACAACCCATTTATTGTAATTGAATAGGGTAGGTGAATCTGGAGGGAAGTGCTCAAAGAGCCCCCTTAGGTAAAAGAGATTTTCAAATCTCATTTTGGTAGGTTGTAATGGTTGTAGGAGAAGAGCTAGAGAGAGGGCTCGAGAACACCTTGTACAAACAGGCATTTGCCATTGTTAATAGAATTAGAAGCAGTTTTTCCTGCATGTCATTATGTGTTATATGGATGTCTGTGTGTGCTCTTTCATATGCTGTGAATGTATGTATGTTAGGCATTTGCAGGGAGTTTGTGTGATTTCAAGTGAATTTCTTTGAGGCTTCACACCAGGAGGGTGTGACAGAACGCTGTGGGTTCTAAGAGCCATGCACAGAGGATGCACTTCTGAACACTGCGAGGTTTAGACAAAGGCGTGCTGAGGCACAAGAGCTGGAGTCAACAACTCAGGAAAAGACCTCAAGGTTGTTGAAGACCTTGGAGGCAAGGCTGTGTATGAGAGACACCATTGCAGACAGAATTCTGCTATGAATTCTGTAGAGCTCTGCCAAGTGGGCATTGAGCACAGGTACAAGGAGTAGTTGGAGGAACTCTATTGTGAGTTCAGAAGGGAGAGACAGAATCACTAAGGATTCTGAGAGCTCTGCCAGGTGGGCATTGAGCAGGTGCATAGGTGCATAGGAGAGGAAGACAGAACTGCTGAATGTCCTATGAAAGGGAAACTCTGCCAGGTGGGCATTGAGGCTATGTGCAGGTAGGCACAAGAAGAGAAGAAAAGAACTCTTTGAGTTCTAAAGCTGGAGGAAGTATCCACTGAAGGATCTTCACTGGGTTGCTGAACACCCAGAAAGACTCAGCTAGAGGTTGCTTGAGCAGGAAGCCAGGAAGGTATTATATTCCCCATCAGTGGGAGAAGAAAGAAAGGACAGAATCCCTTGGGGATTCGAGGGAAAAAGCTTAGGAGGGCGAGTGCTTTCACGCATAAAGTCGGGCTGCAAAGGGTGTAGAGGTCTTTGGAGAGTTCAAAGTTCCCAAAGCTCAAGAGGGACAGCATTTTTATATGCGCAGCAAAGCTCAGAGTTGAAGAGTTCGCAGAGAGGAGAAAAGAAGCAAAGGTTGAGGCCTTTGAGGAATTGGAAATTCTCCCAAGATTGGGAATAAAGCGCAGGAGCTCAGGAGAGAGAAACAACGGCCGTTAGATCGGTTGGGACTTAGATCTCGACCGTTGGTGTTCGCATCCAAGGAGCATCTAGAGGAGCGTAGGGAAGGAGAACTAATCTGAGCCGTTAGATCTGGCTCAGGATCGCCGACAGTCGTCGGATCTGTAAAAGTCGCGAGGGAGTTAAGTCCTCGTGGACAGGAAGAGAAATCCCGATAAGGGGTGGAACCATCGGGATATCGGCACTCAGGAAATCGAGATTCTTAAGGTCGTGAGAATTGGGACATCATAAGTCTCAAAATCCCGGAGGAATCGGGACCGTCCATCTAGAAGGACGCGTGGCAACGATCGACGTCATCGGGAAAAGTCCAGACAAGGAAAGTTGTCCATCGGTGTTTAGTTCATCGGGATATCGGTGATCCCGATGACAAGTTGTTTGTGCACTTTGGAATCGCGAAACGTGATACCCTGATGAGTGGGAGCCAGCTGTCATCACAGCAGAGGAGGAGGACAGTGCCATCATGAGGGGCCAGCTGTCAGCAGATTAGAGAGTCGGGATTCGAGGAATCGGGAATCTTGTGAGAAAATGCTCTTTGACATTTGAAACCCCGTAGCCCCGACGGGAGACAAGACTATGGTCATGGGGGTAATGGTTATATTGGCCAGGAGCTAGCTAGGAGAGCTAATGCGTGAAGGGTGCATCGGGATTTGAGGAATCATGAGTCCTGAGGACCATTACATTTTGACATCAGAAAACCTGAAACCCCAATAGGAACCTATGACTGCAGTCATATGAAGGCAGGTCACATGGACCAGTAGCACAGATAGGAGGGGCTGAAGAAAAGGGGCATGTCAGCAAATTGTCCCATCGGTGGTCGGGGAATCGAGAGGATAGTGACTCTCGACAACAGGAAGCTCGAAACCCATAACCCTGATATTGAGTCGGGGAAAAGTCACGATAAATTGCAGAAGGCTTTGAAGGGAATTAAAGGACCTGTGGATCGGGTTTTGGTAGAGGATTCCAGCAGGGGATCTAAAGAGCCGCTTCGGCTCAGAAAGGGATTGTGATCGATCCTGAGAGTGGGAGAGCACGACGGGGGTACGGTCGTGTTCCCTCTCTACTGTGTCAGGTGGTATCAGAGCTAGTCTCTGTTTGTATACTTTAGACAGAGAGAGAAAGAGGAGGAGAACACTCTGATACACACATCAAGTGGTATCAGAGCGGGATTCTGTTTGTATATTGCAGACAGAAGAGGCAAGAGGAAGACAGAGCACTGGAGGACTCTGTAAGGACTTATTTGTAGGTAGGCAGCAGTCCATAGACAGTCAGTAGGACTGTAAGATGAAGCTGGACACACTCAAGATGCAGGGTGACAATAGCAGATTTGCCAGGAAGGAAAACAGAGGCAGCAAGATGGCTACTGAAGGCTGTAGGTGTGTTGGGAAGAGAGAGCTATGGATCCAAGAGGACATGGATGAAGAGATTGCATATATAAAGAGAGAATTGGTGAGGCTCGAGTTGAAGATACTGCGGGATAAGGAGAAGATGGTTCAGGTATGTGAACCAGAAAATGGAAAATTTCTCGATGAAGAGAATGAGTTGAGATTAGCTAAGGATCTCATGGACTATCAAGAGGACAACCAGGGAATTTCACATTACCAGCTGAGCAATGAAAGGAGATCGTTGCGGAATCTTGAAGACTGCCAAGAGGGTAGTAGAAGCATCTCAAACTGTCAGGTGAGTAGAGATGAGAATGCGAGACTAGCTGAAAGTCTCGTGGACTCGGAGGTGAGTTCAATTCAGCAAGGAGTACTGATGAAGATGGGATCGATTGATCTCATAGTCTACTAGGAGAGCAGCGGAGACATCCCATATTGCCAGGTGGGCAGGGATGAGCAGGTGAATTGGAATCAGCCAGAAGAGCTGACAGAGCAAGTG
>JASDQU010753028.1:4093-20865 GCA_032191745.1 Picea mariana | reverse complement strand
AAATATTTGATGGTGGTTGAGAAACATGTGCAAGTGGAGGATAACCTGATGGGTTTTGAGGATTATAAGTTGAATGTTTTGTTTTCCCATAAGGGGGGTAAACATTTTGTCCATGAGGAGGATGGACATTAGTCTTATGAGAAAGAGAAGGTTTTTTTTGTCCTTGAGGATGTTTTCCTCCAGAGAATTGTGGATTTCCTGGGAAAGGAATGTTCCAAGGATTTGGTGTTGCAGACGCATTATGTATGTATAATGGATGATGGACTCCAATCTAATGTTTCCCCCCAAGATGAGTTTGTGTCCTAATTTGAGGTTGACCTGAAAATTGAGGTTGCCCCCCAACGTGAGGTTGAGTGCCTAGAGGGATCTAGAAACCAGATGTGAATGACTGAACAATGCTTCCAACTGGATGAGAGCCACCAAGACCAGCTCCTACAAATAAAAGTTTAGGTATAGAACTAGTAGCAACATTATATCCAGGAGGAATAAAAAGTCCAGAAACTCCGGGTGGAACCTTGGCAGTGTTGGCAATGGAAGGATTCAGAGCTCTGTACCTAGAGGGAAGTGACATATTAGGCCTAGATGAAAGTGGTGTACCAATGGGAGATGGGTTAATCACTACGTTGTTGGTGGGAATAGTTGTAGCGTGAGGGACCATAGTAGAATGGGCCATATGGAGAGAAAAAGTTGAAGTAGGACCAACTGACTGTGTGTTTGGACCAACAGACTGTGTGTTTGGACCAACTGACTATTTGTCTGGACCAACGGTTGTATCAGTAAAATTATCTAAAGGCGTCATGTAGGTAACAGATGTGTGGGGAAATTGTGATATGACAGGTATATCAGCACCTTCCCCTGAACCGTAAATGTCCCACACCATGAGAGGTGTGCTTCTAAATATTTCAGAAGTACAAAGGGGATCCCCAACTCCATGACCTAAATGGGGTCCAGTCGGTATACCGAAAGTGTAAACAACAAGAAGATGAAAGTGGTGTACCAATGGGAGATGGGTTAATCACTACGTTGTTGGTGGGAATAGTTGTAGCGTGAGGGACCATAGTAGAATGGGCCATATGGAGAGAAAAAGTTGAAGTAGGACCAACTGACTGTGTGTTTGGACCAACAGACTGTGTGTTTGGACCAACTGACTATTTGTCTGGACCAACGGTTGTATCAGTAAAATTATCTAAAGGCGTCATGTAGGTAACAGATGTGTGGGGAAATTGTGATATGACAGGTATATCAGCACCTTCCCCTGAACCGTAAATGTCCCACACCATGAGAGGTGTGCTTCTAAATATTTCAGAAGTACAAAGGGGATCCCCAACTCCATGACCTAAATGGGGTCCAGTCGGTATACCGAAAGTGTAAACAACAAGATCTCATGATGAATTCATCTGGAGAATACATCTCTCGTACCCAGGAAGTATGCAAAAAGCCTCTAGAGAATCAGAAATACGTCGAAAATTTTCTAAAGAGTCAGTTCTTTCCACTTGTGGAGTTACAGTGTTCTAGACCTCGCTCTGTTGAGGTGATCCCTCCAGTGAATTAGGAGGAAAAGGTTGATAACCCTTCGGATATTCTAGGGGTAGTCCTTGCATCCTATGTGAATGACGTGGAGGGTCAATGTTGGTTGAAACAAATATTTTATGGAAAAAATCTATGGCAACTAAAGAAAAGAAACAACATACACTAATCAAATCTAGGAATCAAACCAATCAAACAAAACCTCTCTCGATGGTTGTACTAGTTGGTGATGAAATCCAACATCGCGTGACCAAGTCAAGAAGGGGCTAGGATATGAGCAAGTGGAATTGTTACCATGGTGACCTGATTAACGGACCTATGAATTGGCGCAAGCTTCCATGTAGTAATTGTGGATTTACCCTCCAAGGAGCCCGAGTGAGTTTGACCACTGTCTATTCTAGGTACAACGAAGAATTTCCTTCACTGTCACCTTGTGTAAAGACCCTAAATATTATGGCTACTAAGGACACCAACTCGTATTCAGCCCCTGGGAGGGTACAATCGATAGTCCAGGCCAAACGTATGGGTAGGATAACAAGTCTGAAATCCTTTGAGAGAACTGAGGACAAGTGGACCAGTAGAACTCCACAGGACCCCAAACGGATTCAGAATTCACGAAGCACTGAGACCAAATGAAGACAGTTGAACCTCATGAAGAACCCCCAAAATACTATCTGACTACTATGAATGATTGAACCATGGAGGGATAATCTCTGTAACCCTCCTGAATGTGACCTCGTGTGTAACACCTGTGTGAGAGGGGGATCCCAGAAAGCTTATACGAAAATTGGATTTTCTCTCCCTATCGCAAGATGCTAATGTGTGTTTTGAATGATTTGGAGAGTTGTACTCACAGCCTAATCCAAAGTGCTAATCCTAGTCTAATGTTGGTGGAGGATTCTAAAAACAAAATTTCTAGATCAATTTTAATTAGCATTGATTTTGCAGTTTTTCTTTACTCAAGGGTGTATGAGAGTGAAACTGATGATATTATGACTCAATTCCCAAAAAATGCATAAGAAATGATAAACAGTATTTTCTTTCAATGAATGTCTATTTAAGGGAATGAGAAAAAAATTTATTTTCACTATTAGACACTAAGATGCAGTAACCTCATGTAATTGTTTCTCAATCAAGAATCCAATATAATGGTAAAATATTCAGAAATTCGTTCTAATATCCAAAAACCAATTGCGAAAAAATATCCTTTTGTTTAAATGTGAATGATAATCAACTTGGTGTAAATCTTCCTATGTCAATTAGACTTCAAGATCTATGAGATTTAAGAAATCAGAAGAAAACTTCACATAAACAAAACACATTCTCATTGTGATCAAACAAGAAACAAAAAGAAAACCAAATTTGCAAAAAGAAAACCAAAAATTCGAACAGGAGGAAATGCTTGGAAAAAAGACCTCAAAGATCAAAATGGAATAGTGGATAGATCTTCGAATTTCCTTACAACAACTTTCATACAATTAGATAAATGAAAAAGCAATAGATCAACTCCAAATCTCAGAGAAGAAGATTGATTCAAAGTAAGGAAGAGAGATGTCAAAAATCCAAACAAAACATCATGAATTCTTAGGAATGAAAAGGTTGGAGGCTAAAACAAAGACACACTGAGATGGTGATAACCCTAGGCAAATGAATGAACGAAAAACTACACTCAGAGAGCAATTCCCAGAAGGTTTTTTAGTGGAAAAAGACCAGTTCTCTAGTGTCAAGGGCTCCAGAGCATTGCATTGCTCTATGGGAGCCTGCAAGGGAGTGCTAGCACTCTGGTTGTAGAGGCAGGGGAGTGCTAGCCTCTAAGAAGAACAAAAACTTGCCCAGAACTAAAAAAAATCAAGACAATTCAGAAATTGAGTGTGTATGGGATGAATCCAAGAGCCAACAACACATCTAAGAATAAAAAACACAACATGAATAAGATATAAATATGAGCAAAGGCCAAAAACAATACCAAGGAAGGAAACCAAAATTGAAAGTTTTGGTACCCAGTGGAGTCGCCAATTTCTGTTACAAGAAAATCCTCCTGCGGACAGGTGGATTCCCTCTTGGACCCTAAATATCTAAGATCAAGATAGAAAGGTGATAACTTTGGTTGCTGACATCCCTTTAAACCCAGCTAAGATAATCTATAGAGAAGAGGAAGAAGATATACCTTTTTTATGATGTTTGTACTCACCCATTCCAAGTTGAGTTGTGATCCTCGAGCTCTTCAACAAGTCCTGCAATCCAATCAAAGACAAAGCATGCTTCCTATTATACTACGATTAGTTTGAAATAAGCCAAGCACATGTATTGATGAGAACTCAATAGAGATACTTACAGACCTTTGATGAAGCTACAACAACCTATCGAAGCTCTCCTTGTCCAACCCCTTGCTCAAATTATCCACAAACAAAATGACTATGCTTCACTGATTATCTCCCTTATGAGATCATAAGTTTGATGCCTTCAATGTCTCCTCTCTTTACCATGAGGAGGCCTCCTTATATAGGCTTGGAGAGGCCTAACCACCTTAGATATTCTTGGGACAGGTTGAGGATATTTCTCCATTATTTGTGGATCCTCCCTAAGATACATCCTTGACCTCAGATTTGAATCAAACTAACTTCAAAGATAAGGGGGATATTCCCCTGATTTTCTCAACATCATAACAATCCCCCAGAATGGTGCACAGAGCGCTACAATGCTCTGCCAAAGGAGGGCAAGGAGTGCTAGCACTCCTTGCTAGTGGGTAGGGGAGCACTTCCCTTCAAAATTCATTTTTAAGTGGTCTTTCTCAAGGCAATGGCTTTGTACTCTTTGTCAAATGATGTATCCTTCTTTAACCAGTCTTTGAGGGTGTCATCAAGTGTTCCTTGTGATGTCATTTGAGACACGACATAGGAAAGATGAAAGTATGATGTTTTTGACACTTACGACACTTGCGGCCAAAATGCGACACTTGTAATGACAACAATAGGTCATCATTGAAGTGAGTAATTTTGATGTGTAACAGTTTCTCACAGCGTTTTTGCTCAGTTTTCACCCAGCATCCTTGTTGGATTTTTGTTCCTTAGTCATGGATACCTTGTTAATTGCACAATGATATTTTATTTATTAGATAGCAGTCACATAATCATTAAACTTGGGAATGAAAAACGAATTTAACAATTGTACGACAAAGGTTTTTTTTACCTATTTGTGACTGCGATTTGAATCTTCAGACAACGTTTTTATTTACTTATTCGTGACTGTGATTTGAATCTTCAGACAACGTTTTTTTTTACCTTGAACACCTACATTTTTACTCTTGAACAACAATGAAATTATACTTGAATGCCTTTTTATTTACTGTTTAAGTGGGGGGCATGTTTTACTATGTAAAGGGAAATGATTTCGCTGTGAAAATGGTGGTGATTCTTGTTGGAGCCGCCTTTGTTTTTTAGCCTTTTTTAAATTTTATATCTTAATGCTTGAAATCAAAAGCTAGTTTTGGTATTTTATTTTATTTTCCCCAAAGTTTCAGAAGTCTCATCATGCAAGCAACGACGGCTATCATACTCTTAAGGAAATATTTTTATTTATTTTATAATTTTTATCGTTTAAACAAGTCTCTCCTTTTTACCTCGGGATGTCGCATGTCAGAAGTTATAGATCACATAGTTTACAAGTCCCAAGTGGCGAAATGGCGAAAGAGTTTTAAAAAAGTTTACCCAGATCAGTACCGAGAGTAAAGATACTCTAAACCACAGTTAAGCATCATTGGGATTTCATGTCTCGACGTTTTCTAGCTCCAAAAATCTTACTGTCATAACCCCGATAGCCAAAACTGCGATATTCTTGTTTTAGTAACCCGAGTTAATGTTAAAGGTAAAAATTTTAGCCACATTTAAGCTCTATTGGAAGTTCACAACTCGATATGTTTTCCCTCAAAAGATATACCTTCAAAGCCCTGAGTTGCAAAGTCGTGATATAAATAAATACACAATTAATTAAACACTTAATCCGGTTTTATCTTTTATTAACCAAAGCTAATTATTACAATCTTGGGTTTCAGAGGTTTAAAGGGTTAAAGTGAAAAATCCCGATGAGGTGAATGTCGAAAGATTAATTAACTTTTAAAAAAGGGCCTGATTAATTAAGCTAAGCCAACTTTTCCAGTGTTTTAATATGAAAATTAATATGCACAGTCTACAAGGCAATTTTAAACTTTCCTTGCGCCAATTTGCATTACGAACTGTCAAAATCTATAACATTAATTGGAAATGAAGCGAATCGACAAGTAAGGATTTGGTTTCTATTGCTAAATTTATATTTAAGAATGATTTGACTGTTCTGTTCTTAAGGACGACCTAGTTTTAAATGGTTGAAGACATGGATCTTTTAGTTGTTGTCACAAATTTCATTTCTATTCTACACAAAGCAAACTTTTCTCGAAGGAACTAATTTCTGTATGTATACATATTTTTATTGCAGGAGAGATAAAGTAGAATCCCCCACCATGGCCCCATAAAAAGCATCTAAAGCCATTGTTGAGGTTTCAGGACAAGGTGCATACAACGTTTCTAATACTTCACCTTAAAGTGTCAACTCTGTCAGGACCTGGTCATATATTTCTGAGGTTCTACAGTCCGAATTAGTAGATGGTTCAGATGATTCTAGTGACAATGAAAAAGATGACCTGAGCACCAAATATAAGATCGTCATCCAGGCTGAAATGCATAAAGTAATGGCTAGGCCATGTCTTCTCCCTTACTACGATATGGTCCAGTGGGCATTAGACCATGTAGATATACCAACCAGAACCATCGTCAATGAGCAGAGAGTTACTATTGGGGCTTTCAGACCTGAACAATTGCAGGCTATGTACAAGTTGCCTACCGTGTCAGACTTTACATACAATGTTGAATTCTTGGAGAATTTTAAACAGAAGGAATGTGTGCAATACGACAAGAGTATGTCTAGTTTAATCAAAGATTGGGTTTCACACCTTGGGAAGTTCAGGGCGGACAGTAATGGTGTATATTCAATATCTTCTCTAGAAACACAGTTCAAATATGTAGCTATGATGACCTACAGATTACATGGGAGAGAGGACACCACACATTTTTTCCTTTAGTGGGTGCCTCTAATTCATACCGGTGCCGAAGGCTGTTCCTTCGACTGGGATAAAATACTGTCTGATAGTTTGGCCAGTTGAGTTATAGAGTATCGAGCACAGAGGGAGATCAGAAAGATCGCTTCATTATTTATGTCCGCATATATCATGGACGCCGTGTGTTTTCTGACGCCTTTTCCCTTAATGAGTTGGAGCTGGACTCCATCAAATGATGAGCACATCCACGTCTACCATTCAAAGCTGTGGGAAAACAAAGCTTCAGATTTTGTGTATGAAATCTTTAACTAGGTAATGGTACCGTTGCATGTCACTATCTTTGGCCACCCACCACCCAGGATCTTAGACAGTATCGTGGTAAATCTGAGCAGTATAGCCTACTGGTACGTGGAAGCAAAATCTTCTTATCTCAGGGTTTTCGGTGCTTCTGTTCCTCCGCATGCCTTACCATTATTCATACCCGATAGGCTGTCTTGTCATGAGATTGCCAGGAAAACCGTAATCAGTGGCATAAACAAGAAACTTAAGGGATATTCTAAGAAGGTATGGCCACCTTTTCCTATTCATTTAAATTCCTATTCTTTTTTAGATTTTAGGCATGCTAAAGCTGAGGCAACAGCCTCGGAAGACCTGAAATTAGTTTAGGTCGAACTCAAGAATCATGATCCACATAGGGTCGTAAGTAATCACTTAGTCAGTTGTGGGCTTAAAAGGTTCGAGCACAGAAATTCACCCTCGGATGACATTTTCTGAGGTGCGAGATCTTATGCCGAGGTATTGGCTCGGATATAAGCCCTAGCGCCCGAAGACAGGGCCGATGTTTTAAAATTCCAAGAACATTGGCGGAGTTGTCTTCTCCCAGTATTTTGGGGTGAGAATCCAATAACAACAGAGGTGCAGCAAAAAGAAGCCGAAGGCTCCAAAGATTCAACACCTAGTCAAGAAGAACACCAGGACAGGGGAGAGAAAATTGGGAGCCTAAAACCAGAAATGAAAACTCTCGATCCACCAAAAAAGATGACTGGAGTGGCCACTCCAGGCCAATCAACTCAGCAAATCGGAAATCCCATCGCCCCCATTACTCCCTTACAGTCAACTAAAGGGAACATAAATGCAGGGTGGATTTTCAATGAAGAATTGAGACCTATAAGGATGGAAGAGCTCCCTCCAAATGAGTTCTTTTTTCATAAAAAGAGAAAAGCTATGGTAAAAAGAGAATTCTATCAAGAAGCAGGATCAATGGCCAAAAAATTTAAGGTGTTGACTGATGGGAAAGATATGAAGAAAGAAGAATTTCCGACATAAATAGTCGGAACATTAGGGGCGTTTGCTACGGAAAACCAATTTTCAGTCGGGGTTTTGAAAAATTAGCTGAAGCGAAAAAATCGCCTCATCAAAACCTTAGAAGCTAAACTAGCCACAACAAAGGAAGCTGCCAAGGACTAGGCGAACATAGGAATAGAACAAGCAAGAATGGCCAATAAAAAGGAAATCGAGCTGCTCAAAGCTAAGCTTGAACAAGCAGAGATGGTATCTCAGACCAGTCAAATATAGGAAGGCCAACAAAGAGACTTGATAGGGAAGCTACAGGTTAGATTAGAGTTCGCCAAAAGCCAAGTTATAAATATCGGGATATTCCAGTCCCAGGCTATGGAGATTCGGAGCAGAGTTTCTGCAGCACAACGAAGTTTGCTTGCCAAGGTAGAGACGATTCAGGAAAACTGCCTACTTATTGATCAAGTATTGGAAAACTTATCTATCAGAGAGAGAGAAGCTGGAGAAGCTCGGGTCGCATTTCAAGAGGCTATAATAGCTACAACAAATAGGGAATTGGCAGATAGTTCCGAGTTTTCCATTTCGAAACAGACCTGAGGTAATATTTTGTTGAAAGAATGGGAACGCAGTATATCAGAAGGCAAATTGCAAGCCAAAAAGGTAAGGAAATCCTTTGAAGAGGCTTTCGGTTCTATAGATGGAAATCTGTTAGGCACTAATAGTGAGAGAAATGCTAAGACACTGAACCAAATGAATATGGAAAAACTCTCGCTTGATATAAAGGAGAAAGAAGAAAGAGATTTGGCCAAAGTCTCACAAGTAACTCTTGCAAATATAGTTCAAATAGATAAATGGATTATTAAACCAAGTGTGCGATTGTGCACTATCGACACCCTAGACCGACAGATGGAAGAAAGGTTACCACAATTAGTCAGAGATTGTTATATTTTTGAGGCCAATTGTAAAGTGGAACCTTCTAGGTTGATATCTTGGTTGGTTGAAAAATGTGTCACTTGTACCAAGCATGCAAAGGGGAAGGCTTCTGGTACCAAATAAAGACAGAGATAAAGAAATGAAATGATTGATCTCCTTCTTGTTGTAACTGAAAATCCTGGAACGATTGAGATTCCATCATATGTAAATCTGTATAAATATACAATAGAAGGAAGGAACAAAGGTTGGACCTTTTCGGGTTGATTGTAATATATATTTTCTCCCTCGAGAGTTAATACAAAGAAAATCCGAAGATTCTCAATTCCGTCACAACTGTGTTATGAGTTTGTTTCCTTGTATTTCATATTCAATTTCATTTCATATATGTATCTGATGAATGTTTCACTATAACTTAGTACAACCTCTACTATAGTGAATTAATTTTAGTTTTCTATATTGTTTACCATTTTTCCTCTGTATTGGCTATCAGCAGGTATAATACCAGTGAACACTTTAGATTTCTATATATATTTTATGCTTCATCAGGTTATTTCTTTATCTTTTTCTTCCTCTTTTTACAAGTGAGATTCTCCCTTGATAGGAGCCTTACATGATACACAACTTAATGTTTTCTTACACCTCATACACATTTATTAAAATATAACTCAGTTATGGGAAAGGGCCTTTGCATTGCGCCCTATTTTCACTACCGGAGCTATAAACTCTCCTTTATATGACCAAAATCGAGACAACATCTAAAAAGTTTTGAGATTTTCCTATCATTTTGTTCCTCTATGACTGTCCCTGTGACAAGACAGCCTAATATTGAACCCAGACTATCAAATAAAACACATATTGCCTTGAATATTTTTTATACTATTATTAAAACGGCCACTATCCAGGTAGAACTTGAACGTTCGTGGGCAGCAATTGAAAGGGTCATAAACATCCAGGAACAGTTGGAAGCTAGAAAACAACTTAGAAATCAGCCTTAGCTTCCCTTGCCGAAGATTGACATTTCTTCCTTCTATACCCCTTACTCACTTTCAGATGCCTAGACATTGTACTTCTAAGCCTTAAGTATAGACTCTGGAACAACATCTTTTTGGTGCCGTTGCCGGGGACCGAAGTTACAAAATCTTTTTCCCTAGGAAAACGACATTTTTCGTTGAAAGTGTCACCCTTTGATAGTGAACAAAGAGTGCACACCTTTTAAAGGATTTCCAATCTTTCACTTGGTGACTCCATGTTTAGTAAGCTAGCATCTGATCGAAGGAATACTAGGCAAAACCTGAATGGTAAATAGACCACACCTGTTACCAATCTTGAGAATATTTGAAAGACGAGAGGCTCTCTTAAGCTGACCCCTACAGTCTATCAGCTTAAATACCCACAACTGAAGACCAAGAGTTCTTATGAACCTTCAAATTCACATAGCCCTCTTTTTGACACTAAGGATCTAACATCAAATTTCTCCGAAGTTAGAAGTGAAACCCGTCTGATAACCTCCATAGTACACAAAGGAAAAAGCCTTGTAGAAAATTCATCTGCAGTCGATATATCGTCGACTCTTCAATTAAATTTTGCGACCTCACCCAATCTCAAAGAATATTTCACACACCCAGTTCCCACACCCATTGGTTCTCCTGATTACATCTCTTGCAAGTCTGAAGAGCCAAGCCCTCACATCCCTTACCAATCATCCTTAGATTTTTCATCCCGCGAAGAAAGTAAAGATTCACTTTTAATATTCCAAAACCCCCTTTTCAACTTTCGACTAATAATGATGGTAGCTGCTAGAGGGGGAGGTGGAGGGTTTGTCCAGGAAGTGGTGGGGGTCCTCTTGGAGGAGGAGGTGGAGGTGCTCTTGGGGGAGGAGATGGAGGTCAAGGGCCTGACCCCCCTCCCAGAGTGTTTGCTAAAGTGGTAGCAAGATACGCTCCTTTGGTATTGCCCGTTCCTCTGCACGACCTTCCCAAAAATTATATAAAAATTTTACCAAAATTCACTGGGGAAGGAGATCTGACCATGGCCGAACACATAAATTTCTTTGATCAATTTGCAGACATCCTAGGTCTCGAACATGAAGATGTGTATTCAAGGATTTTCGTCCAAACCTTCGAAGGTCAAGTCCGATCTTGGTTTCAAAGTCTACCTGCAGGATCTATCTTGTCCTATGATGCCTTGGAAGATGCTTTCCTTAGACAATGGGGCGAAAGAATGTACCACCTATACTATTTAACTGAGTTTGGGTCTTTAAGAAAAAAGAATTCAGAAACATTTATGGAGTTTATTCAAATAATCAACAAGCTATATAACAAAATCCTAGCCGAGGTTAAACCGTCCCAACCCGCAGCCAAAGTAACTTTCGCGAGGGCTTTTGAACCAGATTTTGTACTTCTTTTACGGGAAAGAAGGGGAGATACTGTAAACCGAATGCAAGATTACACTATAGAAATTGAGTCAAATATGATGGCTTCTGGTAAGTTAAAATCTAAACTAGAATCGGGAAACTCACAAACTAGATGCTTTAAAGAACAAGCAAGGTCGTCAAGGTCTAATAGATACACAGATGACAAAATAGATGATATGGCCAGGATAATTAAGAAGTTGTCTAATAAGATATCCAGGATGGGGCTAGAACAGGCCAAAGCCGATTCTTTCACCAAAAAGGATTTCAGGAGGAATCCCAATCCCCCAAACCAGCAAAGACAGATAAAAAACAAACATCAGAAAATACAAACTCCCCTAAAGAACAAAAATTTAATAGGAGGGAATGATCTCCAAGATTTCAGAGATTTAGATGATGATGTCATGAACTTGGGTGATGACTGCACACAACCTTATCTGACTAGAGAGGATTATGAAAAATCTCTAAACACTCAACAATCGTCTATTAAAGGTGAAGAAAGAGATTATACTGACCTTTGTAGTTATCAATAAGAAACCGATATGATAATGGCTGAGGTCCAACCTAGGTATAACTTGAGATCTAAGAGTAAGCCAATTTCAACTACTCAACCTAAGAAAATTCTCCCAAGAAGTCAAACTTATGAACCTACCTCGAAAGAAACCATGTTACCTAACAACAAAGTGAAAGTAGTAAATGCACAAGAACCCGAAGTGGAGAAGGTTGAGACTCAAATACAGGAAACCAAAGCAGCTAATACAAATACACCTTTAACTAAGATCATGAGTAATAAGGCAGTCCAGAAAAATAAGTTGGAAAAGAAGGATTTGGAAGTCCCAACTAGAGAAACAGACAAGGTGAGCAGAGTTTTCAGTTTCGAAAATGAGATAAATAAAATTAGGATACCAATTCCTCTAGTAGAGTTAGCGAAAAATCTAGTTTATCGAAAGTAGATTACCAAAGTGATAGGCATTTCAGAGCTAGAAAGCCAATCTAACATTTTGAACCTAGAAGATGATAAGCCCAACGTCACTTTTGGTCCACATTTTGAAGGAGCCAAAGACACTGTTGCTCCCTTTTATATCACCTTAAACGTGTATGATCAATTGCTACATAATTGCATGCTAGACTCCAGAGCCTCACATAACGTGATGCCTAAAATTATTATGGACAGATTGGGCCTCCAGATCACCATACCTTACAAAGATCTTTACTCATTTGATTCAAGAAAAGTTAAGTGCATGGGAATGATAAATAATTTAGTAGTCACCCTAGCACAGGTCCCAGTTAAGAGTGTCTTGATCGATGTGGTCACTGCTAATATTCCCCCAAAGTACGGCTTACTGTTGTCTAGGTCATGGGTAACCAAGATGGGGGGTTCTCTTCAACTGGATATGACGTATGCCACAATTCTTGTGTTTGGTGGGAAATTTCTTGGTTGTACAGGGAGATAAGGTTAGCATATACAGTAAGCGACCCTCAAAATCCGAACAATTTCCCTATTTACATTGCAGATCAAGATTTAGGAAATTGTATCTTATCTTTTGACGGTGGTTTATATGGTTTCACAGAGGAAAACAATATAGAGCATGAAGAGTTAGGTAACATGACCAGGGATATGTGTAGCACCGGTATCTGGAAGATGTTTTTTGACGGTGCCTTGTCATGCGAAGGAGCTGGTGCAGGAGTGCTTTTTGTGGCACCCGAAGAAAGGTTCGTTGTCCCTTTTTCTTATAGACTACAATGGGATATAGATTATATGAACAATGTATGTGAATACGAAGCCTTGGTATTAGGATTAGAGGTTGCCAGGAAGCTAAAAATAAAAACCCTAGAGGTATATGGAGATGTGGAGTTGATAGTCAAACAAATAAATTGGCAATACCAAGCCAAGCATCCCAGATTAAGATCATACAAAAATTGTGCCTGGGATCTAATGGAAAACTTTTTCTCATCTATAAATGTCCACTTCATCCCACGCACAGAAAAATTATAGGCTGATGCATTAGATAAATCAGCTTCAACTTTCACTCCTCCTACAACCTTTAAATTGAAGTATCACATAGAGATAAGACACAGACCATATATACCGGATAATATCCAACACTAGCAGGTTTTTGAGGATGATGAAGAAATTAAGAAGTTTCTTGAAGCAATAGGTGAATTTTCTAAAACTCATGTAGATCAAGAAAATCATAATGACCCTATATGGATCATGCAAGAAGGGGAGGACCCTCAAGATTTCCAAGACAAAATTGCAAACCATCGCATGTTGGTCCTAAAAAATAACCAAATTCCGAAAGGACTGATCCCTCTGGAAAGACTGTTTGATCAAAACGATATACATGTAAAATCCACCTTACAACCCCAACCAGAAGAGGTTGAGGACTGTGACATAGGAACCAAATAAGAGTCCAGGATGGTTAAAATATCTAAACTCCTCCCCCTTGAAATAAAAGGAAAGTATAAGGACCTACTCCGACAATTTAAAGACATTTTTGCCTAGTCTTACGACGAGTTAAGAACCTACGACACTACCCTGATCGATCACAAGATACCTCTAAAGCCTGGGGTCAAACCCTTTAGACAAAAGATTAGGCACATCAACCCTATTTTATTGCCTATGGTCGAGAGAGAAGTGAAGAATCTTTTAGAGGAGAAAATTATAGTACCTCTGAGATATTCCGACTGGGTGGCAAACTTGGTCTCGATCAGAAAAAAGAGTGGGGAAATTAGACTGTGCGTGGATTTAAGAAATCTAAATAAGTCCTCTCTTAAAGACAACTATCCGCTGCCTAAAAAGGATCATGTGCTAGAAAAGGTAGTTGGGGCGAACAGAATGTCTATGATTGACAGTTTCTCTGGATATAATCAAATTGCCATGAATGAACAAGATAAAGAAAAAACAACTTTTACTACCCCTTGGGGTACGTTCATGTATGATAA
Source organism: Picea mariana (assembly GCA_032191745.1). Taxonomy (NCBI): domain Eukaryota; kingdom Viridiplantae; phylum Streptophyta; class Pinopsida; order Pinales; family Pinaceae; genus Picea; species Picea mariana. The sequence continues at coordinate 6,664 of JASDQU010753028.1, read as the reverse complement.
AATGCCTTTTAGTTTGATGAACGTAGGAGCCATGTTCCAACGCACTATGGACATTGCTTTCATCAAAGAGAGGGATAAGTTCGTAGTCATTTATCTCGATGATTTGACGGTTTTCTCCAAATCCGATGAAGAGCATTTGGTACATCTTAAACAAACATTCGAAAAATGCTAAAGGTTTGGTCTATCCTTAAATCCCAAGAAATCACACTTCGCCATGAAAGAAGGTAAACTTTTGGGTCATATTGTATCTAGGGATGGAATTAATATTGATCCTATGAGGGTTGAAGTGATAGACACTACAAACATTCCTAGAAATGTAAAAGAAATTCAATCTTTCTTAGGAAAAACAATTTTTTTACGAAGATTTATCCCAAATTTCACTGAAATTGTAAAATTGATCACAGATATGCTGAAAAAGAACAGCGAAGTAAAGTGGAAAAAAGAGGCCAAAGCGTCGTTCACACACATTAAGAAATTCATATCTGAGGCACCTGTGTTGGCAAGCCCCGATTATCTAAAAGAATTTCTCATTTTCTCGTTTTCCTCCGAACACACGATTGTTGCGGTGCTCCTCCAAAAAAATGAAGAGGGTTTCGAACAACTGATTGTCTTTTTCAAAAAGAGCCTTAGAGACATAGAACTTAAATACAATATAATAGAAAAACAAGCGTACACCATGGTAAAAGCACTGAAGGCATTTAGAACATATGTATTACACTCCAAGATAATTGTGTACGTGCCTACCAGTTCTGTGAAAGATATTTTGGTACAACCAGACAGCGATGGGAAAAGAGGACGATGGCTTGCCAAGATTCAAGAATTTGACCTGGAAATCAAACCTACTAAAGTGATAAAGGGACAAGGCCTGGCCAAACTTTTGGCTGAATCAAATCTCAGAGCTCTGGATATAAACTACCTACAAGAATGTGAGGAAGACATGAACATAAACGAGCTTGAAGAGAGAACAAATACAATTAATATTGAAGAGAAGTTCATATCATTAGAATGGTACAGAAACATAGTATCCTACCTGTTGACTCTAAAATGACCAAGTGAACTATCCCCATCAAAAGCCAAGACTTTAAAGATTCATGCGGTTAAGTATTGTATTGTCGAAAATCAACTGTATTGGAAAGACCCACTCGGTTTCTTGTTAATATGCTTAGTCAAATCGGAAACAGAAGGGGTTATAAGTGAATTTCATGAAGGAGTATGTGGAGGACATCATGCTTGGAGGGCCACAACTTACAAAATTCTGAGGGCTATGTAGTGTCCCCAAGGCCGAGCCCCATTGTAAAACAAGTTCTGAAAGGAATTATGATTATGTTTTATAGGATAGTGAGCCAAGTTCTTATAAGCTGGAGACTTATGTGTTTGTTAGGCCAGGAAGCCTAAGTGTTGAAGGCCAGGAGCCTACTGTTGTACTTGTATGTATACAGAACATTTAATAAAATATAAACACCGCTAGGTGCAGACTGACCATGATGAATAAGTGAAGGGGGACTAAGCATCCAAAGAGTGGGCAAGGAATTAGGGGCTAGAAGGTGGGAAAGGGGCTAAGTGTTGAGCCTGGGGGCTAAGCCTAGGGGGCTTAAGCCAAGGAATAATATTTTAATATTATTCCAAAAAGACATGTGCATTTTTTGTTTTATCCTAATTGTTGGTAAGGGAGGACATACAAGGGTGATGCGTGCTGGTGGAACACATGCAGTTCCATGGGTGACAAGTGTCAACCCTGATGCATGCGAATAAACGGCTAGGGTGAGCCGTGAGAAAGGTTCCTCCTCCTCCATTCGACTCTCGGATTGCCAGAAGGTGAACTGATCTGACACCTGTAGAGAAACCCTCGTGCATCCTCTAAACCGAAAAGGCGTGTATCTGTGTTTGTTCCGGGATAGCTGGTACATCCCCTGTCTGAACAGTTCAAACCTACGTTTACCCATATGTGGATTGTTTGTCACACATCCCCGACAACCAGAGCGTGAGTCTATCCTATGTTGGTGGATTGGGAAATAAGAAGTGACCTGCCATTGTTGAACCTGTTGGAAATCCCGTGTTTGTTTTCCCCGTGGGTTGTTGTGACCACGCAGTGCTGGAATATGTGGGGTCTTGTTGGCCAATTGTACAATGCTCTCTCCAAGTGAGAGAGGTGATTGAGGTTGGTAGAACAGGTTGTTGTCCTATAAGAAATTCTCTCCAGGTGAGAGAGTGTGTGGAGGAAGGAGAGGACTCCTAGAAAGAACCCTGTAGCTGCCACAGAGCCCGGAGACTTCTGGTCCGGCCTGTTCTTGTAACCCAAGGCAAGGGAGATTAGCAACTGAAGGACTGTCTAGGTGACAGAGAAGGTGTATTCTCCTAGGGTGGAATAGGCATGTGGGGAAGGAGGGTCTGTGGGCAGTGAGCGTGGGATGTTCCTCAGAGAGAATTCCTTCCTTGTGGTTGTGTGTTGTTTTCCTTGTAACCTCAACCTAGCCTAGATTTCCTTGCCTTGGGGTGGAGCTTAGTCCCAGCTCAGGGGTGACCCACTGCTGAGCTGATGAGTAGTGCGGTCTAAGGTTGGGAGGTTCATGG
>JASDQU010753026.1:23997-34834 GCA_032191745.1 Picea mariana | reverse complement strand
CAAGACCAATCTGTTTATTCTAATCTTAATGGCCTTTTTCTGTAGTCACTTGTAGTACGCCGGTGTTGGGTTAGAATGGATTTACAAGCTTCAATTATGATAAGATTAGATTATCTCAAATCGGAGGTGGCTGCATCCTCTCGTATTTCCCGTTTACTCCTTATACGTATGTCTTCCTGATGGCTATTGTTTCAATCGACATTGGTGGATTAATAATCCAGTTCTGGAAACTAAAGAATTTATCATAATATTCACCTTTCGACTGTTATATGTCCTCATTTTAGTTAAGTGGTTATTTACTGTTAATATTCGTCATTGTTATTTAATTTCACTACCAAGGTTAGTTCAGCAGAGAAGAAGAAAATATCTATATTTTGCCACAGCATGAAAGGAATGTTAGGGCATACATATGTCAATGATTAATAATTTATAATTTCGAAATTGTAATACATTATTAGAAATATGAAATTGCATTGTTATTACCCTATGAACAAATTGCAAGGCTAGAGTGAAATGCATGACCTTTTTACATTTCAACGTTATTGTACTTAGAAGTGAACGATATAGCTACCCTATTATAATGTTAGTGTAAACTGTTGATATTGCCATTTGGGACCAATAATTTAATGATGTGGTTATTTTGTGCTTTTAAAGGTTGATACCTTAGTTGCGGCCTTTTTAAACATCCTTATATAAGGTCCCTTTTAACATATTGTTATTTAAATAATGACATTTTAAATATTGTAATTGTTATACCTTGTCATTTATAAATATGATGGGATTTTGATATATTCAACCATGACGTGTTTATCAATGTGATGTGATTTTTATATTAAATTATGTAAGGGTAAAGATATGTCAATATAGATTAAGGTGCAATTTTTATGTTAGGTATTTTAGGAAAATAATGGCATTGTGGACTTATCCTTATACGAATAAAACTTGGTTTACAGATGGGTATAAAAAAATAAGGTCCTAGAAACAAGTACCTTGAAATTACTAAGATGGTAATGGCAGAATCTGCGATTACTAAGTTTACTTTCCTAAAAAGTTGGGCAGGGTATCTCATCTACTCGTGGGGTTCAAGGGAGTCTGGGCCAGTATTACGTGCCTTGAGTCATAGGAACTACCTGGTCTTAACATTGTTGGTCATTGTCGGAGTCGTTCAGACATGTGCGCTGTAGACTTAGTAGGTGTCTTGAGTGGTAGTTGTACTTGGATGAGATCGTCCTTTTGTCTGGTCTTCTTATGTCCTCACTGTGCACCCCATTATGTCTTAATGTATGTGTTGTGCGCCGTCTGCCTACGGTCGTATTTGTTGCAGTTCCTTGTCGTGTGCCTTAGTCTTATTGTGATGAACTTCGTGGTTGCGTCTTGTCGGTTGTCCAGGGCGTTGCATAGTTAGGTGCGTTGTTACTTCTACACGCGCGCACACACTGTAAGAAGGAAAAAAAAAAAAAAAAAATTGCACCTGTCACTAGAATGGTTGTCATAACGAGGAAGGTCGTTACACCTGCAACTAGGCCTCAACAACCAATAAAATAAAGCATATGGTGATAATATATGATATTATCACATTCAATAGCATAATCCATTAACATTCATAGAAAATACTCTGATGGAATAATAATTCAAATATTTGCAAGATATAAATTGGATGAGAAAAGAGTATTTATATTAAGATATGATCAACATAAGTGAAAAAGGTACAAAATTCTGTGTTGGAACGGTTCAGAACCAAAAAAATAAGTTCCTTCTAGCTAGGTCTCCACCACTTCAATCCTGCACCAAAGGCAAGCTCATGTAAGAGAGACAATGAAGTTCTCGCTTAATAAGGGAAGAGCTTGGAGGCGGAGCACTGTGTTCAGACTTAAAGGACAAAGGAATGTAGACTTAATGTGAAGTGAATAATTCCTCTAGAGTAACTTTGCTCTCAAAGTTGAATTCTTTCTCCCCTTTTCCATAGCTCGAAATTGGCCCATTTATAGCCTTCAAATGGAACTGAAGGGCCAAGTCGGAACATTTCCAGTATATGGAAGGCCAAGCATCATTGATCTCCTATCGTAACATGGAAACTCGACACCATTTTTCACATTTGGGCACATTTCCTAATGTACGCGAGATATAGTGGTGCAACCTACATATACGCATGCTTTATAGTAGGCAAGGTGTGTATATGTGTAAAAATGTATTTTTATCTCTGGGATTTGCAAAAAGGGATGAAAAGTCTGCATAGGGAAATGGAAAAAGGTATTATGTGAAAGATTGCATATGGTGAGGAAAATATTGCTATAAAAGATGCCACCTAATGTGTGAGCTCAGAGGAGTATATGCGATGGAAAAAATACATTATAAAAACCCATAAGATGAGTGATGGAGAGCCAATTGGAAGAACTAGTTGCTCATTACAATATTTACTAACTTTGCATAGATGGCTGTCAATTTGAATTACACTACAGATCCATGTGAAAATATACAAAACAACTGTCTATGGACATAAATAGGAAAATACAAATGTGGTTACATGCCAAAGGATATCATAGTCATGAACAAGGCCCAATAGAACCAGTCTCAAAATAAATATGAAGATATATGTATACAATATAGTACAATTTGATCTCCCATGATCAGTGAAGTCACATAGGTACTAGTCCAATGAAAAGGAAGCAACAACTTAGGAATGATGTCTTCTACACAATCTGCCAAATGTTCAATTCTACATTGTGTGATTAAAGGAGTTGAGGTTGAACACATTGAGACTTTGTTTGATTACCGGTCATTGAGGTATACTGTTAACAAATGAAAGACAACCTACCGATGATGAAAGTAGGTATCAAGGCACCAAGTACATTCCTACAAGTGTGAATAAAGGAGTCAGGGTTGAACACTTGAATAATCCATTGATCAAGAGACATTGATGTGTTCCCAACTGTCGATGGTGAGAGGACCTACCACTAATGACTGCAAGCCTCAAGGTACTCATAGGACTCTAGGTCTCGTTTCTAGAATAGATGAGCTGAAGTCGATGGAAGGAGACCCGCTAAAAGGAGATAATTAAGGAATCTCTCATAATTTAGCACGAGGTACAAAGCAAGAGCTTCATGATTTGGAGGAAATTAGATGAAGAACATATTCACGAACCAACAACCCTATGCGTCTTTCGTGTGTGCCAAGTGCAAGTGGTACATGAAAAAGACACTCTGAATAACATCCAATGAGGAAAAGTTTTGACAAAGATGAGAAAACCACCAATAAGGATAATGGAATCCAAGACACTGCATGAATACCAATGTGTGAATAGATGTCTTACCGTTGAACATAAAGGAAACCACCCAGTCAGCGACTAATGATGAAATGTTGATTGATGGGTTCAAGGTTACCTACCAATGAGGAAAGTAGGACCAAGGTGTGTATTATGACTACAACATCATGTGATTCTGAGACAAACTGAGGGTATGGCAGACATGCAAAGTCAATAGTTATGAGGAATGGCCGACACAAGTTGATTGACATATCTTGAACAAGTGCATGAGACATATGGAAGACTCCAACATCATAGAATCAATGATGAAACCATGAGATGCAAGAGGCATCAATCAATATGTCCATAGGGACTGCAATTGTAACTAGTTAGTGGAGAAAGACTCTATGTAACGAGCTCAGCTTCCTAAGGCTATGATAAACCCAAAATTATGATAACAAGTGGACTCAATAATTTTGTACTATGTTCAAAGGTGACACGACTGCTGCCAATAGAAGATAATACTCCCTTCCCTCCCGTATATTTGTGTTTGTTCATAGTCAAATGAATGCTATGATACAGAGGAGGAAACAAGTGTCGCAAGTAAGAAAAACTAGTTCTAGTAGTGGAACATACCTATGATCAATTCAAGGAGGTGCATGTGGGAAATAGACACTCGAGGGAATGTTCTCTCTTGGGTATAGGGTGTCAAATTGTGAAGGATATAAACGAGGCTCTACCTGGTTGTGGATTCAAAAACGCAGAGGCAAACAATTTATAATGAAAATCAAGAATCATCTATAGGATTAATACTGCAAGCAAGGGAATGAGATGCAATCACAAATTAACACCAAAAGATATCCTTTTTCATAATATTAGTCTACTTGGTGTGAAAAAGGGATAAAATTGTACCAAATACACATCCTTTCAAACCCAATTTATGAGTGTGAAAGAGACAAGCTCACTCAGAAATATTTCTGCTTTTTAAAAACGAGTTGGAAAAGAGCTTAAATCAAACTTGGTTGGGAGTCCTCTAGGTATAGGTCAACATGTTTATGAGTGAGAAATGAGGCTCAACATAAATTCATGTATTAGCTATAAGGGACTCCTAGTCCTATGGAAAAATCTCTGCATGGGCACCAAATGGAGTAGAGGATCTAACTAGGGTACCCATGCGTGGTAAGTCTCTACCATTTGATAATGACACGTCTTGTAGTAGATGAAGGGTTATGTGTCGCAAAAAATGGGTTCGTACCTAAGGCATATGAGTGATAGTTATAGGACAATGCAAATGTGCATGATGGAATGGATAAATATCCTATATGTTGGGTAGCGAAAATACCTGCCTGTAGTTATGAATGGTCAACATAATGCTAAAAACCACAAGAATCCCTAGAGAAAACTACAAAACCACCTCAATCCACTCATGTATTATTCCATTAGAAAAAAATACGATCTACAACTTTAAAAGGTGGGTAAAAAATGTTATAAAGAGTAACAAAAACCAAATTTTACTATGTCATTTTGACTTTTTACCCAAATAGTGAAAATTGGACCAAATTACCTTCAATATTCAACTGGTGATTGTGGGAGTGTCGAATGACGGAATCAGAGACTGTCTAGACCAGGTAATTCCTCTTTCCCTCCTCATCCTTTCTAGTGGATTACATTTTTTATTTAGGTTTCAAAATTTATGTTAATTAAGGCGCAAATTGATTGTTTCGGTGGACGCGGGCTACCACTCATCGAGTCGCGTATTTGCAAGATTATATGCGACTGAGTAAAATACAGATCATGTGTACTCATCCCTATACGTGACTATGAATGTTGCAACCCACATACAAGTCCGTAAAAAAAAATTTTGATGGTTGCTAACTCAAAAAATTGATGTTTCTTCGATAGGATGGTGCTAGAATGGAGGGAAAGGGAACATGAGGAGGTGGATGCTACTGTGGAAAGAGATATGGGGGCCCAAATGGCCTTGAAAAGATGTGGTTTATACAAATTTTGGGCACTCAAAGGGATGAGGGCCTAGGCGAGGTTGCTACAATTGCTTGTGAATTACTGGGATCCTGATAGTGAGAGCTTCAACCTCAATGGGAAACCATTTTGGATTGAAGTTGAGGATATATATTTCTTGATTGGGTTGTCGTGTCAGGGTGACGTGGTGAACCTCAAAGCCCTGGGATTTGGGAGAGGTATGAATATAGAAGAGTACATAGATTCTCACTTTATAGAAGGGACCAAGAAGGTCGGGAGTCAACTCCCCATCCAAGCGATAAATAGTCTCAGCTTCAATATTGTTGTCCTCATTTTGACTAGGATCACAGGGTCGGCTTCATTGCACCAATCATCGAGGCTGCTCATGTTCTATTATGTAAAGTGTTTGAGACCCACAATGTATGATTGGTGCACCTCACTACTATCTAATATGAAGAGCCAGTTGACAAAGTGCAAACACTGTGAAAAGAGGAACTTTGGATTTGCCTCTATCTTGTGTATCTTTTTCTTCGAGTGGGTTCTAGGTTTGGGACCTAGAGTCGAGATCATTCCTATAGGACCTTTTGATCCAACCATGGCATGGTGGACCAAGGTAATAATCCAACATATTGGAGGTAGGGTTCCTAGACCCTACAACGATGATTTCTTTTACTGGTGGAGGTGACAGGTCATTTCTCTAGATGACTAACCCTATGCAGGGATCAAGTTCATAGGGGACCCTAACATGCCACTTCCAACAGGGAATGCCTACGGGGACATAGGTATGTCAAAGTTTTTAAATATTTAATTTTTTTGTATTTTTGTATAGTAAAAAAAAACTATTTTTGGATGATTCTTAAGTAATAACTAGACACTTGTGTGACACAGACATAGGTCTGCAATAGTCGAACGGGATTCCATGACATCATTGGAGGCACTAGGGAGATGAGGCAGTGGGAGGAGAAGCAAAGAGAATCCTTTAAAAGTGCAGGGAAACTTGTCTCATTTGACAGATAGGATTCTGATGGTTCAGGTAGAGGATTTATCAGAGGCCATGCAATGACAAGTGGTTGGTGTGCACAGAGCTTGGGTGCGACTGTTTTGATGTTTCTCAAACACCATAGTTTTTTCTCATGACATACATTCGACACCACATGCGTAGATGTCATGGATTTTGTATTATCAACTGTATATGTGTATTGAGGGTGTTGGCCCCAATTTTGTACTCTAAACATCGTATTTTTTGAAATATATAAAAAACAAGTTTCCCGGGATTTACTTATATTACAATGTGTACATTTATGATATTGTTTTCTTTTCTTTTATTTGTGTGACAAATGCAAATTTAAAACAAAATTATCATAAGCATCATATACAAAATTAGAAATCCTAGGTATATGATGATAAGTAATAAAATAAAAATGTCTCTCTAAAATAGGTACTCATAGGAATCATCGGAGTAACATAGGATTGCGCACACGGTAACTATCGTTCAACTGACATACTACTAACTAGGAATCCAGGATAACCTCTAAAGAGTGAATATCATGTGAAATAGCATCACACAAAGTTCTATAACGTTTCTATATTCAGCCACATTATTCGTGTATGGCCCTAGGCATATGCCACCTGAAGACACTAGTAGACCCTTGGTTGAGTAAACTACCCAAGCGAAGGAAGCCAAGTTTTGTGTATGACGACTAGCTTTGTCTACGAATCCTAAGTTGACCGAAGACTCCATTGGCATCTACCAACCAAGGGAAAACTCGATAAGCAAGATGAAGACAAAAATTAAAGGGGAAAGATATATACACTAAATTACATTACTATACAAAGAGTTACACCCAATATTGGGGTTCAAGCATAATATATTTTCATGTAGAGCCCATTCATGGGCTCGACCAACATGTTCCCTTCATAATATTCTAACTCATAGGCTCCTTTTTCTAAGACATGGTGTTTGATATAGGGACCGTGCCACATGGGTTTGAACTTGCCTACCCACAACGATTCTTTGGCTTGATCATATAAACGGACCAAGTCACCCTCAATGTACAACTGAGGATAAAAAAACTTATCGTATCAGAGCCTTACATGTCTTTTGTTCACCTCAATAGCTATAGAGGAGTCTCGATGCTACTTGTCGAGACTCTCTAGGTGTATGAGGTGTCGCTCAAGATCAAAAGTGTCAAGGAGGATCACTACTGTCAATATAAGAGAAGGTATTTCGCATTCAATAGGTAATATTGACTCCACACCGTGCACTAACTGGAAAGGAGAAAATCTAGTGGCAGTCTTGATCAAGGTTTGGTATGCCCAGAGTGTTGGATATAGCATAATATGCCAGTCATATTTACTCTGGCTGAAATTTTTCTACAAAATGGTCTTGAGAGACTTGTTGATGACCTATACCTATCCATTTTCCTGGGGGCAGTAAGGGGAAGAATGGCCATGCTTAAAACCTATCTTGGATGCTAGCTCTTCCATTATTTCTTTCTGAAATGCATTGCCATGATCAGTGACAATCTCACTCAGGATACTAAAGTGGGCGATAATTTGATTGAATACAAAGAAAGAGACAATATTCCCATCTGATTTAACTGTAGGCATGGCTTTGACCCACTTAGTAAAGTATTCTATGACCACGATAATGTGTTGATGCCCCCCAACTGAACTTGGGTTGAAATCCATGAAGTCCAACACCCACTTGGTGAAGGGACTGACGGTAATGAGTACGTGAAGAGGGGATGGATGAGAGAACATTTTCTAAGTGAATGCCTCGCAGGGGTGACACTTATTAACCACTTCAATACAATCTTTAAAGATAGATGGCCAAAAATAACTGACTCACAAATATTTTTGGGTTGTCTCAAGCCCGGATAGGTGACAACCACAAGCCCCACTGTGGCAATCATTTAGAAATGACTTGAGTTCTTCTTGATTTAAACAATGATGAAGGATATTGTATATTCCTTGAAGTTACAAAGTGTCACCGATGATAATGTAATTCTTGGCTTGGTATCGTACACGTCATCAGTCATATTGCGAGAGATGCTGAGGGAAATTCAAAGTTTGAGGATAGAGAAGAATGTCTCCATACCAGGGGTCAAACGATGAGACAAGGAAAATGTGTTTGTTTGCAAACAAATCAACATGGATAAAATCCTTATCTAATCATGGAAAGTCAGATATTAAATCTGCAAAGACTAGTGATTTCTTGGATTTCACAGAAGAGAAATCGAGATTGAATTCTTGTAAAATAATAATCCATTTATTATATTTTCCCCCTATGATATGCCTAGTAAGGACGTATTTAAATGGATTGACATCAACAACCATAGTAGTCTTTCAAAAAAATATATAATGGCATAATCATTGGACTGTGTGAATGACAACCAAATCTATATTTTCGACATGATAATAACTGAGCTCAGGACCGACTAAGTTTTGACTGAGATAGTATATGACGTGCTCACGGAGCTCATCATCCTTATGAAAAAAAACCATACCAATCATCTTTTTGGATGTGGTGACATAAAGAAAATAATCCCTATTGTATTCAGGATACTTCAATAGAGACGTCGATACCAAGGCTTTCTTCAAAGAATCGAAGGATTCTAGGGCTCGCTCATCCCAAATAAAAAGGGTGTCGTTCTTCAAAAGACGCATGAAACCCTTAGTAATATTGACATAGTTTACTACAAACCGACGTAAAAAGTTATCTTTCCCCTGTAAACCTTAAAGTTGTCGAATAGTGCGCGGGGGAGGAAATCGAAGTATTTCCTCAACCTTTAGCAGATCTACCATGATCCTGGTCTTAGAAACTAAAAATCCCAAAAGACGTCCAGACCTAACGCAAAGGATGCACTTATGAGGGTTCAACTGGATTCTATAATAATGACATCTTTCAAAAACTAGCCAAAGGTGCTTAGAGTGATCCACTCTCTTACCAGAGTGAGTAGCAAGATCATCAAGGTAAGCCTCAACTATATGATTAATATCATATAATGCGAAGTTCATGGCATGTTGTAAGGTTTCTTCGATGTTTTTAAGGATGAAAGGCATCTTCTGGTATGTGAAAGTACCCCATGAAAAATTAAATTTCATCTTGTGTTGATCCTTGGGTTTAATTTGAATTTGGTTATACCCTAAAAATCTATCCATGAAAGAAAACACTTTGCTTCTCATACACTCATCGAGAATCTGATCGATGAAAGGTGTTGGGAAGTTGTATTTAGGAAAGGATTCATTCAAGTCACGAAATTCCATGCATACACAGATGGTTTCTTTCTTCTTATTCATAGGAACAAGATTTGATACCCATTTAGTGAAGGGAACTGGGTAGATAAAGCCAACATTAAGTAGCTTCTCTACCTCTTCCTTAATAGCGGGGGCCTTCCAGATATTGACATCTCTAAGACGTTGTCGAATAGGTTTAGCATTCAAACAAGTTATAATATCATGCTCGACAATTCATGGGTCAATTCCTAGCATCTCTTATATGACCAAGAAAATACATATTGAAATTTCTTGAAGAGCTCGATGTAGATCAAAATTTCTTCCGATGAACAATCCGCACCAATATATACATTTTCAATCTTTCCAGGGGTACGAGAGATATCGATCGTGATGGTAGGAGAGATACTCACCATATTTCCTTCAACATAAATGTCATGCATATCAAGTGGAACTATAGCGTGACCAAATATCTCGCTCAAAGTAGATTGAAAGTCATCTTGTTCATATCTAGAAATCTTTGGGAGAAAATAAGAGTGATGATGCATATCATCCCAAGGTTTGTCAGAACCATTCATGGCTTTGATGATAGCTTCCTCCTAGGGAAACGTCTCATTGAGGAAGTCATGTTGTAACACACCCACTACCTACAATCAAATTTTTCGTTGATTTCTCAACAATGAGAATCCCCGAAGCTTGCAGCAGCGAAAGGCCAATCCCGATCTACAATCCTTTATTTTCCTGTCATGACCTCTTCTTCACACACCTGTGACATTTCCTCGATGATAGATTTAGGTTTTGGAGTTTTGTGATTCCTGACAAAAAAGGTTACTATCCTCTCGAACTCCTGATCTCCGATGAGCAACTTTACCGATACGCGCCCTTTACATGTTATCCCTCCTGGCTATGCTTGTGGTCCACATGAACTTCCCCCTATATGACCACAACCATACCTCCTCATCGGACATTCATAATTTTCAATGTCAAAATACATTCATCCTCAGGATTTGCGATCCCTCGAATCCCGACATGCTCTTTATGCACTAGCTCTCCTGGCTAGACTCCTGGCCCATACAACCATTATCCCCGTGACCACAGTCTCACTGCTCATCGGGGTTTCAAGATTTTACGTGGCACAATAAATTGGCCCACGGGATTCCCGATCCTTCAAATTCTGACATGCTCCACCTTTCGTTAGCTCTCTGGGCTAGACCTCTAGCCCACGTGACCACTATTCCACAAGACCGCAGTCTTGTCTCCCATCGGGGTTTCGAACATCGCATTGCTGAAAAGCATAAACATTTGGTCCTCGGAATCATCGATATCCCGATAGGACATTAGTTTCTGCTAGTCCCCTGGGCCAGACCTTTTGGGTCCATA
>JASDQU010753026.1:6646-17186 GCA_032191745.1 Picea mariana | reverse complement strand
CCTCTGTCATGAATATCTGGGCAATATCTATCACCTTGCAGGTTGATTTGACGGGGATGAAATGAGCAGACTTGCTTAGTTTATCCACCACTATCATAATGGCATCATTCTGTTTGGTTTAAGTTGGAAATCTAGTGATAAAATCCATGGAGATGGTTTCCCATTTCCATTCTGGGATGGGTAGGGGGTGTAGTAGTCCTGCTGGGTGTCGATGTTCTGCTTTAACCTGTTGGCACTCTATGCATTGGGCCAAATATTTGGCTATGTCTTTTTTCAATCCAGGCCAATAAAATTGTTTCCGGGCGGTAGTAATCATTTTCTGGTATCCTGGGTGACCAGTGTAGGGTGTTTTATGTAGTTCGTCCATGATGAACCTCTTCAATTTGTCACAATTGGGAATGTATATTCTATCTCTGTAAGTGAGAAGGACTCCTTAGGTCATCTAATATCCTTCATATCTTGCTCCAACGGGTCCTTGTTGTAGGTACAGGGTCACATTTCGAATGAAGGGATGTGTTTCTTGTGCCTTTTTGACTCTGTTCTTGATATCTATCTCGCAGGTACTCACCGCTGCTAGGTGAATTGTTCTAGGGTCTACTGCATAGGGTCTAATGCATATAGGGGACATCGCTTTTGGCAATACTTTCTCATTTGCAGGGCTGATATTTGTCTCATCAAGACCTGTTTTCGGATCCCTTGGAGGGTTATCCTTTGTTCTTCTTTGCTCACACATTCTAAGGTTTTATGGTAATAGTCCAATTTGGCTTTATGGGTGGCCAACCAGTCCATACCAATCAAAATATCGTATGATCCCAGGGTTAATACATTAAGAGTTGCTTGGGTGGGGAATTCACCCATCATAAATTGACAAGCTGGTATGACCTCTACTACCTTTCTTTTGGTGCCAGTGGCTAACTGTACCAACCATGGTTTAGTTTGCTTTTGTGGCTGTAGTTTACACTTATCAACAGCTCTAGGGGATATATAACTCAAGTTTGAACCAGGGTCAATCAAAATAGACACCAAATGGTTGAAAATCATACCTTCTATTTCCACCACTGAAGCTTGGTGGTCAGCTTGGTTATTATCCAAAGATGCATAAATCTATGGCACACTCCTTGCCACATCATTGACTGTGGTAGCTTCCTACGTGTTATAAATTTTTCGACTGTTCTGATGTCAGTGTGGACAGTCTCTCTGGAGATGCTCTCCTCCGCAATCCCAACATTTCAGAGGTTCTTTCTTTGGTTTGCTAGTCTTTACTGGTATAGGTCCAGAAGTTTTATTTACGTCCCCAAAGGGAAATCTCTGCTGGAGTACACTCCGGGTTGGGAAGTTCATTCTGGGGTTCTCTTTGTAGTTTTTAAATCCTGAGGATTTGCTCCCCTTTTTTTGAAATCTTGAACCATTCTTATGGTTCCAGTCTCCATGAGACTCTGCCCGATGTCCATATTGTTCATGAAAATATGTTTCCTTTCGTATAGTGTGTTCTAAGGTCTTTGGTTCGTCAAATTCAATTTGTTTCCGATACTCCTTGGGTAACCCACTGATGAAGCATTGTGCCTTCGCCTTCTCTGCTTTGATGTAGGGTACATATCTCAGTAAGTCGAGGAATTTGTTGACATACTCCTCCATAGTAAGTTGTCCCAGTTTGAGTTCATAAAACTCTTTATCCTTCTCGTTGAAATACCTTTTCGACAAATACTTCTTCCGGAAGTACTTCTCAAACCACTTCCAAGACAGGCCCTCCTCGCGGACCCCTTTCATATTCTTAAGGTCTTCCCACCAGATGGAAGCCTTTCCATTCAGATTGAAAGTGGCCACTCGGGCCTTCAAGTTCTCTGAAAATTCATAGACTCTGAAATATTTCTTCAGTCCAAGTAGCCAGGCCTCAACTTCCTCTCCCTTCTTTATCTCACCGTCGAAGGAGGGAGGTTTGGCCTTCCGGAATTCCTCAAATTTATGACTCTTGGAAGTATTTTGCTTCTTCCATTTTTTGCGAGAATAGGAACTGGTCCTACTGCTGGAAGAGCCTTCTGAATCACCAGCTTCCTTCTCAGTAGAGTCATCTGACACTGTTCCTTTACTGCCATCGGGGTTTCGAAAATCGCAATATCGAAAAGCATAAACATTTGGTCCTCGGAATCCCCGATATCCCGATAGGACGTTAGTTTCCGCTAGTCCCCTGGGCCAGACCTTTTGGGTCCATACAACCTTCCTCTATATGAACGTAGCCATATACCTCTGTCGGGATTCCTCCTATTGGGGTTTTGACACTCGTGATGTCCCAACAACTTGGTTCATCGATCCCCGATTCCCGACACGCTCCTCTACTGCCTTAGCCTCCCGGGCTAAGTATTTAGTCCATGTGACCAATGTCCCCATGACCACAACCTTACCTCTCGTCGGGGTTTCGGACTTCGGAGTTTCACAATGTATAGACTTCTCATCCTCGTGATTCCTGATTCTCCGGATCCTGACTGGCTGATAGCTGGCTCCCACTTATTGGAGTTTCGTGGTTCACGATCCCAAAATGCATAAACACTTTGTCACCAGGATCCTCGATATCCTGATTACCCAAACACCGATCATCAACTTCGTATCGGGCCTTTCTTCAATGGCACCGATTACTGCCATGCGTCCTCCTCAAAGTGGATGGTTCTGATCTCTCTGGGATTTCAAGACTTTTGATGTCCCGATTCCTTCGACCTCAGGAACTCTGATTTCTCAAATGTCGATATCCCGATGAAGGTCGGGAAGTCTGCCTGGTGTGAGAAGGGTTAAACCCTATGCACCTCCTATCCAATCTAACGACTGACGGGTAAATGGACCAAGATCTAATGGTCTAGATCCATTCTTCCTGCGCACACCCCAGAGACTAAACTCCGAGCATCTTAACCCAATTCAATGGCTGATAGGATCTTTTGGATGAGATCTAATGACTCAGATTGTCCCACCTTGTACATTCTTCCACTACTTCATGGATGCGAAAAGAGCAATGGTCCAAATGTTCTCCTGGGCCTTGGGATCTACGATCCCGATTTCCTCTCTGTTCACAAAGATAGAGGGAAAAAAAGGGGCAAGGTATGTAACGCCCTTGTTACTTTTGTCAGTCTAATGGTCGTGAATGGCTATGGTTCATTCGACGATATCTCATTCATCGATTTATTACTTATCCCTACGCTACTACCTTAGAACCTTAAGAGGGTCGTTCCTCCTCGTACAAGGTTATTAAGACTTTCCCATTCAAGTCCTTTTTCCAAGTTCTTGGAAAACCTCTCTAAGGAGGGAATCTCTGTGAGGAGATCTATACCAGGGCATTCCTGGAGATAGGTAAGGGTAAACAAATTCTTGAGAACGGGATGGAATCCTAACTTAGTTCAACCTAGACATAAGTAGATTCATTTATCAACATAAGTTGTGCATGGTTTCCTCTGTTATAAGCATATATCTATTAATTCTTATCAAAACATTGCACATACATTCTTACATTGAAATCATTCACAATTTCACAGTTCTATGAGCATATATATCAGTATATGAATTTTCAAGACGCAATATGTAAAACACTTAGTAGAAATACACCAGAAGTGGGTACAAATGCTGAGAGGGGTGTTCGTTTCCACCCAACCGTAGGCTCAATGACTCCCGACGGATTTACCACTAGCCACCCTTGAGATGAGACCACGGTGCTCTGAGACTGTGTCTCTCGGTCTGCTAGTGAACAGGAGCGAAGGTTGCAATCCTCCCTCTCTGCTATCACTCACTATGTGTAATTCCAGAGTTCCCCTCACATATTCTCTCTTCCAATCACTTCTACCTCACGCCTTATCCTCTCGCGAGGTTGTGTGTTGCGCGATTCCCCTTGAGTCTGATTAGGCCTGATAGTTCTATGGATGGGAGGTTCACCATCCCATCCATCATTAAGCCATCCGTCCACTAGCCTGTGAGGCATTAAATTTGGGGTCAGCAAGCCACTTTTGGTTCTCCGGGCCAGTGGAGTCCAAATACAGTGTTAATTCTTGGTGGAAGTTAACGCCACCTTTCTAGGTTCCTTCCACCGCCATTGTGGTCTCTTTTTTTCACATCCCCTCTCAGCAGTCTTGCAATAATTCAAAATGTCATTCACACTCATTGACCTTTTCCTCAAGGTCCATTTACATCACGTATTCATATTTGTGAGTTCGCCATAGTTCTTGGCCAGTCCAGTTATATTTACAAGCTGAGGGAAACAGGGTGTTAGACATGTGAGTAAGACAACGAAGGGGCCCACAGAAGCTTAAGAACAGGATCCTCCTCATTCGTCAGCAAGGTAATATTATCGGGATCGGTGGAAGAGTCAAGAACAACTTTATACACAATATCTGATGTCGATAGTGGCATGGCCATTCCAGCATGCAACTAAACTTCACAAGACAAAGTTGAGGAAGGTAGGGTCCAAGGATCATTAAAATAGGAAGTGTGGAAAGGAACATACCTCTCTGAGGAAACAAGACTACTGGACATGGCATAAACATGGTGAATCGGTGCCATGAATTCAAAGGTACCCATAAGGGATTAATACATTCGAACATCAATATTCTCAATTTTCAGCTAAGAATTGTTGACCACAGGGATCGACGGTCTAACAAATGCATTGGGGCTAGCATACACAAAGGATAATTGGTCGATCATCATGATCTTCCCATCATGAGGAAAACAAAGAGTGTGAAAGACAAACGATATGATGATAGACATAGAATAAGTCTAATTTCATCCTAGTAACAATATATAATAGATGGTGCATCAACCATCTCGACATCCACCTCTAGCATCTTCCCACCTAACTGGACTAGAAAGACAGGAAGAATATCGTGAGGGAAGAAGGAACGACCATCGAAAGCACTCAACATGGTTGAATATTGAGAGAGCGTTAAATATCCAAGAGCTTTCCAATAGATTAGGCACATCACACACGTAGCGGTTCCTTCATCAAGAACCGCACGTTTGATGGTATACTTCAAGTAATCCACATGGATTTGGAATGCCAGATGGTAAGGAAAGTGAGGCTTTACATTTGTGACGTCAAACATGATAAATTTTGATCCACTGGGGTCTAGAGATCCTAACATAGATAGCAAGGAATTCCTTTGTGAAGGACACTTCTGGAGTACCTCCAGGGCTGACATAGCAGAAGGGATTTGACCCAGGTCCTCAACAATAGAGTAATTATGGGTGGCTTTGGAATTTGGATTGTTGGTAGAAAGCTTGAGTAATTATTTCGGAATATGAGGCAGTGGCTTCAGTTTTTTGATATACAAAGGCATATCCAGAGGAGGAGGAGATTCTAGACCAAGTACAGTTTGTGAAGAACTATAATCAAGAGACCGAGTGACTACATTAATCTAAGAATTGACCATATTGATGTAGAAACATTCACCGTCTTGTGTCGGTGGTTTTTGACTTCCACCGACCACTTTTCCATAATTTGAGGAGCTCGATGCCATGTGTTGGTTATGTGGGAAAGGATTCGTCAGCATGATGGGTGGTAGAGATAAGAGCCTTGTAGCTTCTAAAAGTTTGGGGCATAAATGAGTAATATGATCGTATGTACAAAGATTACAGGGAAATTTCACCTTAAGAATTTCTTTCTTACCCTCACCAACATTATTATTTGTCTTCTCATTATTACCATTGTCCTTGGGTTTATTATTATTCTTCCCACCCCTACGATTATTATTACGTCCTTTGTTCTTATTCTCACATGGTTGTTGGTTACCATTTGGGTCGGTTGACGATTGCACGAAATGTATGTCCATCGACTGAGTGGGATTGGAAGACACAGACAAAGTTGGCCCTCCTGTAGACTGATTTAGAGACAACTCTTTCAAATGGCTTGTCATTGAGTCTTCATATTTCACATTGGTAGAGCCTACAATGCCATCAGCATCAGGTCTTGGATTTTGTCTAGGGTCATAGTTTGACCTCGCTGCATCCAGAAGAATCTGGTATAACATCCTAGACTGAGTTTATATAAGATCTAACTATTGGGATTTGAAGATTTATTCTTCCTCATATGTAACCCCGGATGTAGCAACATCCTTTGACATAGGAGGCTACAAAGACTTAAGGAACCATTCTAATAGGAAATTTGGGAGAATTCAGATCTTGATCAACCTCTTTTGTCTACACCACTCCTGGATGTATTATGAGATATGAGTGGCAGTGTCATGGAATAAGGTCGACAAAAGTTGTAGGCCATCATCATAACGAACCGAGAATTGGAAGTGGTTAAGGAAGACTAGCACCATCTGACTAAAGGTCCCATATGCCCCTATAGGTAGCTCAATATACCATTTTTCGGAAACCCCAATAAGGGTGCGTTGAAATAATCTTAATTGGATGGAATCATCATTACGAGAATTCGAGGAGAAGCATAGGTGAAAGGTGGTGATGTGATCACCAGGATCCTTGCCATTATTACCTTCAAATTTTGGAATGTCTGAAGGAAGTTTTATGGGGACGCAGGGCCATGTAGGATCATGACACACATGGTATTTCATCAACTTAGACAAGTCTAGCAGATTAAGTGTGGCCAAAAAAGGGAGATGGGTTGTGGCATCTGGCCCCAATCTCCTCAAAAAGATTGTGTTTGGGGAACTATAGCCCATATAGTGGTAAGCACCATGGACCTGTCCGGGGTTGTAAGACCCTCCTCTATGTTGATTCATAATAGGTTGGTTGGGCATCATTCCAGTAGGAATGTTCTGATGGGGATTATAAAAATTTCCCCCAGCCGAAGTGGCTCTGGGTTGGGGGTTTCCCAAGGCGTGAAACTGACCTCCTCTAGGTGTGAATCCTAAGGATAAAGGTGGATTCATCATGCCAAACATGTTGGTCATAATAGACACTAAGGAGGTGAGGGTATAGAACATAACTTGAGTAGAAGCTTGTCTTCTAGGTTGGTTTCTCTACCCAGAAGCAACATGATTATACCCGAGGTTAAAAGAAAGAATGCCTCCAATAGCAGGAGTCATTTGAGGGATCTAAGAGCCACCAAAAGAGAATGGAGTATAAGGAGGAGCTATTCCCCCAAGTCCAATGCTAGCATTAGGGCCAACAACTAGAATGGAGTTTGAAAACTATGAAGTGAAATTTGGCATACCATAGGAAAAAGGACTAGAGGCCATAGGGATGGACTGAGAATTATAGCATAGTGAGTGACCAAGAGACCTGAATGGGTTCATGGAAATAGGTTGAGCATTCACTATAGGATAGGAAACAATGATGATAGGTGCCTCCGACACTACAACCATTGTGGTTGCAGGAGTCAAAGGGGTGCCATTAACTATAGTAGGTGTGGGAGTTAAAGGGATCAGAGTATTTTGATGGCTCAGTTCAGTACTCATCCTTGTATAATCACAAGTTTGAAAAGTGGAGTTGTGTGTACCACGTCTAATAACTCTACACCTTTTAGAAGGAAAAGACTCGAAATCCAGTGGTAAATGTAAGAAGTGGCGAGACTGACCGGGAAGTCGGTCCGACTCCATGATAACTTAATAATCAAGATATAAAAGCAAATCCTAAGGCGAACTAGTAATGAAAGAGCACACAAAAAGTAATCAAATGGCCAGTATGCACACAAAAAGGATAAAGTGGTTAAAAGGAGCTTCCCTCCCTAAAGTAGATATGTCTCACCCAAGAGGGTCTTGATACTCCCTGCTAAAGATAAAAGGAAATAGAATCAGTTATAAGGGCCTTTGTGGGCTTAACAACCAGTCAGTCAGATGCCCCTAGAGAGGTAATCCTCCATAAAGGTTATGTGTTTTTCGACCCTTATCTGACCCAGGGTACCTATAGAATAACCCCTTCAAGTAACCTATGTGTCACCTAAGTAAAGACATTAAGAAACCACACTATAATAGATGCATAAGTGAGCAGTTGTAAGTCAGGTCCACCATATTGGAAGGGTAGCAAATCCCAAAACCTTGAAAGCACCTCCTCTCAAGGAGATAAGGGCACTAGCAAGATCCCCAAAAATATCTCTAACGCTAAGAAGGTATCCAGGGGATATCCCTTCAACCGACCTTGCACGACCTCATGATTAACTCTAGTGTAAGTGGAGCCTCCTGATCTTACCGATTATATAATGGATTTCTCCACTCCCTTAGTCAGACACATATGTTAATTTAATATCCTTGGAGAATTTTACTCACAAAATCCTACTCCAAGGCACTAAATCCTAAGCTAGTTTCTGCACCCTAGAAAATGAAATCGTTACTAATCAATTTTAAATTATTGTGTTAACTTTAATGGCTGTGCTTACTCAAAGGTGTGGTCATGAAACTGGTGATGTTATGACTAAGTAGGAAAAGTAAATATGAATAGAATGTAAAGTCCTAACTTCAATTTTCAATGAATGATGTGCTTCTTAAAAATGAAATTTTCAATTCAATTATGCAATTCTGAATAAAAATGCAATCTTTCTTTACATGCACTAAGATAAATGACAAAGACTCAAAATATCAAAATGCCAATGAATGAAAAATGCCTAACATTTTTTTATTTTCAATATAAGAAAAATGAAAATGCATGGATCGAACAACAACATGACATATAAAGACTCTACTGTGTACATAAAGAGGAAACTCAAGTAGGATACTAAGGAAAAAAGAAACCAATGCAATGCACAAGGAAAATCAAAATGAAAAGATGATGAGAAAGCCACCACTTAAAAATTCAATGAAAGACAGGTTTCCTGCCATCCCATAGACACTTAATAGTCACTACAGAGACCTAAGAAGACTAAAAAATCATCAAAACCTACCCAACAACCACCAAACCCAGAAAACAAGAAAAAGAGGTTGATTTATGTGATTTTTCAAGGGAAAAGAACGTATGTACGTAACTTGCAGAAGGACAACACACTTATATATGTGACTTTCAAGAAAAAACCCACATATATGTGTCAAAAAGAAAGCTAGGCTAAGGAAAAGGCTAAAAGACTTAGACCCAGAGTGAACAGAGGTTGTCAATCAATGACATAATAAGAAAAAAAATATCAATGAGAGAAATCTAAGGAGAAAAACACTCCAAACCCTGAGAAAAGAAGATTCAATCCCTAGTATGGTCACTAATTCTGTTACAAGGAAAATCTCTCTATGGATAGGGGCAAACAACAATAGGTGGAAATGATTGCAAAAATCAACTCTATTCTCAAGTATGCTATATAAACAAATATACTAACAAGACAAGATAAAAGGCCTATCTTGTCCAGATGTTCGATGAAGTCCACCATTGAGCACTTTACCCGAAGCAATATACGTACAACTAGTCCTCAACAACCAAGCAAAGAAAGCGTATGGTGATAATATATGATGTTATCACATTCAATAGCATAATCCATTAACATTCATAAAAAATACACCCATGGAATAATAATTCAAATATTTGCAAGATATCAATTGGATGAGAAAAGAGTATTTCTATTAAGATATGATCAACAAAAGTGAAAAAGTTACAGACTTTCGTGTCGCCACGGTTCAGAACCAAGAAACTAAGTTCCTTCGAGCAGGGCCTCCGCCACTTCAATCCTCCATCAAAGGCAAGCTCATGTAAGAGAGACAATGAAGTTTTCACTCAATAAGGGAAGAGCTTGGGGGTTGAACACTGCATTTAGACTTAAAGGACAAAGGGATGTGGACTCAATGTTAACTGAATAATTCCTCCAGAGTAAATTTTCTCTCAAGGTTGAATTCTTTCTCCCCTTTTCCATAGATCGGAATTGGCCCATTTATATCCTTCAAATGTAACTGAATGGCCGAGTCATAACATTTCTAGTATCTGGAAGGCCAAGGATCATTGATCTCATGTCATGACATGGAAACCCGACACCATTTTTCATTTTTGGGCACATTTGCTGATGTACAGAGGCTATAGTGGTGCAACCTACGTATACACATGATGTAGTAGGCAAGGTGCGTATATGTGGAAAAAAATTATTTTTAGCTTTGGGATTTGCAAAAAGGGATGACAAGTCTACATAGGGAAATGGAAAAATGCCTTCTGTGCAAGATTAAATAGGGTGAGGAAAATCTTTCTATAACAATGTGCCAGTGAGTATAATTGTTTTCTTATCGCCTTAGTAAACTTATCCCAAGAAGTTATTACTTTACCCTTTTGAGCAAGATGAACATGCATCTGACTCTCCCACCATCTTAAGCAGTGCCACTGAGTCGAAGGGAGACTAATTGTATCTTTGCAGCCTCTTCGATGATCCTTTGCACCCCTATCTTCTTGATCAAATTGTCCAATTTATCGATATTCAATTCTCCATGATAGGTCGAAAATTCAAACTTAACATCCAATTTTAGTACTGGCAGATTATGATCAGAATTATTAGAGGACTTTTTTAGATGAGAAAATTTTTTACTTGCTTCATAAGAAACTGATGATGAAGAGGAGGAAGGCGAATCTAAAGGTCCAACACCTTCACCTCCTCCTTCTCCTTTTATCGAAGATTCTCTTCTTGTAGTATTTTGAATTCTTTGTTCTAACTTAT
>JASDQU010753025.1:70835-92754 GCA_032191745.1 Picea mariana | reverse complement strand
TGTTTGCTTCTATTCAAAGCCTTTGTACTGGTTCCTCATCAACACCTATTTTCCTGAAGCACTTATGTGATGGTTGTCATTGTTTTCCATTCTCGTGCCTCTACAACCACTTCAGAATTCAACCATGTTCTTTGAAGTTACTTGGCTCTCTTCTTTAGAGTTTTGATCATACTTCCTTATCAGAGCTTTCAACCTCCTTAGGCCTCGTGCTCTTGCTTTTCAATGCATCTTTGTAGGATCTCGCCATTTTCAACATTGACATTTTTCTCACTTTTGGAGAGGAACTTTTTCCTATGGGTTTTTCTTATTTTCTCCAATTATGAAAGTTTGTGCATAGATACCTTATCAAACCTTATTGTAGGGACCCATCTTTGTTCTTCCCTTATTTCACTTATAGAGAGTGTTGGTATGTTTGTTTAGATTGTATCTATTTCTAAACATATTACAACTTTATGAGTTAAGCTCATCAGATAGATTCTTTCAACTGCCCACCTAATCTTAGATGTCCTTGTAATTAATCATTCACATCAATCCAGTGAATTCCATTCCACTTTAATACGCCTCTCTCCTAATCCGAATAGTTGACTTCTCTCGGCCCTTTGGATACTTCTAGATAAGTATCGCCAACATGATAATTCTTATTGGAATATCTTGAACGTAAATCCATTATCTTAACCCTGACTCCGAGTAGACTTGGAATCCCTGCTGTAACAGTAACTAACTCATCTTGGCTGCAGGTCATGCTTTGGCTAATAAAGTATATGTCAAGTCAAAATTGGCAGGCGGCCGGCCCTGGAATAGAATAGTGGAGTGGATGTTTTATTATTCTCCATTCAATTCGAACCATCCCATCTGAACCTTGAACTTTGAACAGATAGTCGGTGATGTATAACGTCTGCCTTTTGCAATCGAATATACCGAAATAAAGGTGCATCCAATGATTCTTCTCGAGACTTTTCCTTGGAACGTCGCCGTTGTTGCAACGACTGGCTTTTATCTGTGCGGCATGCGGGGCCCGAGGAGCGCTACCTGTGACTGCATTCACAGAGTCAAATGCCTCAGTCAATCAAAGAATAAATAAATCTTGACAATATTCAGGCCGCACATATTTTGCCGTCTGTTCATGTCCAGTTCACATATATTTTGGCAAATAATGCGACAAGTATTGCAACAGTGTGAGGATGAACCTGTAAATTCCAAGCGCAGGAATATAAAGATCTTCACGTCAGAGATCACATCTATAAAATCGCAATTTTAATATATAAAATTACATGATTTTTCTTTGAGGATTAGGTGACAGGATGACTGAGGAGGAAAAAATAAGAAAGTGACAGCGACATCACTTTAATTGGAATCTATTGGAAGTAAAATAAAATAAGATCTGATGATGTTAGACACAATGGTTTTATTTTTCAGTAAATATTTTCAAAGTTAAAGAAGGCTAAATTTTTTATTTTTTATGTTTTTGGAATTTTTTGGGTTTACAATTATGAAATTTTAGTTGGATAATCTTTGTCACATCTTAGTTTTAAAGGGATGAAAATGCTGTTTTAAATAGAGAAATGGACGCAGCACCTTTTAATATTTTATTGCAATCAAATCAAATCATATTTAATGTTAGTATTTTGTGTTTACAGTTTTATCAAATTAAATTATAAATATTTTGTGTTTACAATTTTATCAACTTAAAATCTAAAATCAATCTTGTCAAATTTCAAGTCAAAAATACCAATTTTATTTCTTGAGTAAAAATAAATATTCAGAAATAGATACAGTACTTTTTAATACTTTATTGCAATCAAATTACTTTATTGCAATCAAATCATATTTAATGTTAATATTTTGTATTTACAATTTCATCCACTTAAAATCATTCTTTAAAATCATTGTTAACATATTTGAAGTCAAAAATACCAATTTTACAATAAATTACATTATTGCAATCAAATCATATTTAATGTTAATATTTTGTATTTACAATTTCATCCACTTAAAATCATTCATGATTCTTGATATATTTGAAGTAAAAAATACCAATTTTCTTTCCTAATAAAAAAACAAAAAATAAAAACAATTCATTAAACATTTAAAGTAAAGGTTTTTAAAATTAACTTAAGTTCCAAATTTGTTTCCCATTTTTTCATTATCAATTATGTTTTTTAAAGGTGTTATGAACTTATTTACTAATTTTTGTTTACTTAATTTAAATTTTTGACATATAAAAATAAAAATTAATTTAAATTATGAAGTTCCAAAACTCTATAAATATATTATTGTTTCTTATTTCTTCATTATCAATCACGTTTTTTAAGGTGTTATGAACTTATTTACTAATTTTTGCTTATCTAATTTAGATTTTTAACATATAAAATTTTACATATTAGTAACTGAGTTTGTAGTAGGCGAGCTCCTTAGATCCTTATCTCTTTAGCCTGAACTAGGATTATTCCTCCCAGCCAACTAGCAACTTCTCCATTTACTAGCTCTAGGAAACATAGGTTTACTATCCCTCCATGCTCGTATCTCTAACAATGATCTGTAAACAATAGGCCTATGGCATGTTCGTCTCACCAACACAGATTCTGCTGGGAATAAAAATTTTCTTTCTATCTTGATCTTCTTTGACTGGTTGTAATCCTTGCAATATGTCAATCAGTCAAGTCGACCAAATAAGAAACTTGTCGAACACCCATTAGTCGAGTCAGCCCAATGGATGACCAGTTGAATGCTTGATGGTTGGGTCGACCAAATGAAAGCTCGTTCAAATGCTTTGGTGGTCGATTCGACCAAAGGAAATCCCAGTCGAATGCTTTGAGGTCGGGTCGGCCAAAGGAAAGCAAATCGTCTTCAAGAGAAACCCAGTTGGAATGGGTCAACCAGCAGTTGAAAAAAGGATTTGATCTTCAACAGTAAAGGAAAACTTATGTAGGGTGATTTGGTGACACCGACAACTTAAAAAAAACATCCAGGGACAGTTTTGATCCTCCACAACAAATAAAAAAATACAAGGGATGAATTTAGATGTTCAACAATGAAGAAAAACATCTAGAAAAGGTAATTTGACTTGGGGAATGTGTATGGTTGAAGGAATGATGGAAAGTTCTCCCATTCAACAAAAAAAAGCACGCCCAAGCAGTGGGTAAAATTCCCACGGGTCTCTGAATTCTCCCCGGTAAGTTTAGATTCGCCCAGACAAGTATAAATTCACCTAGGCAACGAGCGAATGCTTTGGATGGGTGTTATAGGCTAAAAAAAAGACACTTCAGCAAAGGATGCATAACTCAAAACCAAATTTCCAAAGCATAGATTGCAATAACTCGTAGATTCAACATTTAAACGAGACTTTTATAATGTTGAGGAGAAAATTACAATGGGGTGAGTGATACATAAGCTATGTGTATTGTTACTCACTATGAAGAACCAAATTATAGATGCCATGGCTCAAAGACACCTTCACTTGGAGTGAACATGAACATTAAGTCCTTCGTCCACTCAACCTCCAGCGGGCTACCATCTTCGAGCTTTAATTTATGCTAATGTCCTTCCCTCTTTCTCCTTTCATCTCCCCTTATTGTCATCTTCATTGTTGCTCTCATTACTTTTAATGGGTTTCTCTTAGAAGGCCTGTTAAAATATTCGATGTGCTCGTTTCACCATAGACAATATCTCAATATTGTCACCCAACCATAGGCAGGTAGCCACACCTGAGCACTATAACCTTTGACAGATAGAATGATTCTGGAAATAGTACCAGACCCAACAAATAACCAAGAGAGAGTGCACCTCTCTCTCAAAGATAGTGCACCAAGCAGAGTGTCCAAAAACCAGAAACCAAGACAAAAACCCAACTGAAGTAGTTGCAGTTGCACTCCTCCTCTAGACTTATGCACCACTTGACTTGTGTGTGTGTGTGTGTGTGTGTGTCCAAATGAACTCAAGCGCCCTCTATTTATATTGCTCTTTATCACCTGTCTAGGCCGACTTCTCCTTCTAGAGGCTAATACTTCAATATTAATTCTTTTATTGAGACAACTTATCTTCCTAGGATTTCTACTCATTTGTTTAGGGTTTCTCTAGCTTCCAGAATCTTCTAATTTGGTCAGAGGTTACACATGGAGGTTAATACCTTCTACAACTACCATAATATCAACACTTCCTCTTAGATAGGGAGGTATTAACATGTAGCATCATCATATCCACACAAGATATCCCATGATCACATAGATCAAGTCACGAGCATCATCATCACTATCAACATCAACTAATAGCATCATGGCACCAAAAATATATCATTGTCTTCATCGTCTCTTGAGGCCATACTCTATCTGAGTAATTGGGCATGATGTCAAATAAGTCATGTGTTGGACTCTGGACACTCAACAAAGTGTCTCACATAAGTCACTCACTCAACAAAGTGATATAGGGACCATTCTTCTAATCCAGACATACGTCCCGAAAGAATCACTGTCCCAACAGATGTTGAATCTCTCCATTGTATCATCTCTAAGCCATACTAGCATGATGAAAATGCATCATATCTAAGTTGTATTGACATGATGTAGAGTACCATCTACATCATCTCTAAGTCATACTAGCATGATGTGAATGCATCATATCTAAGTTGTACTGGCATGATGTAGATCAATGCTTCTGCATCATCTCTAAGTTGTACTAGCATGATGCTTTGCATCATATCTAATTTGTAGTAGCATGATGTGTTTCATATGCATCGTCTCTAAGTTGTAGGATCATATCTAAGTTGTATTAGCATGATGCTCTGCATCGTATCTAAGTTGTACTAGCATGATGTGACTCAGGCATAAGCATCGTCTCTAAGTTGTACTAGCATGATGCCAATGCATCATATCTAAGTTGTACTAGCATGCTGCCAATGCATCATATCTAAGTTGTATTAGCATGATGCATCTCAAGACATATGTATCATATCTAATTTGTATTGTCATGATGTTGAAGCATGATATCTAAGTTGTACTAGCATGATACAGGCCAACAATCTGTCAACCTGGACCCTTCTCCACAGAGAGAATGTATGTCCACCAACACACTGACTATCCATGATGCCATATATCAGCACTTGAAGTCATATCCTTCATTTCAACCAAGGGAGAAATCTCCATGAGTCCCATCTTGTCCCTTAAGTATGCAAACGTTATCTTGGACAGAGGCTTCGTCAAAATATCAGTTGTCTACTCATCGATGGAGATGTACTGGAGAATCACTTCTCCCTTCTAGACTTTATCACGAAGAAAATAGTACTTGATCTCAATGTGCTTCGACCTATCATGGAACATGAGGTTCTCTAAAAGCTTCACACAGCTTTGATTATCAAAATATATCACAGTCGAATCCAACACCTGATCAAATACTCCATAAACTAGCTTAGGGATCCATACTGCTTCTGTACAAGCATCACAAGCTGCAATATACTTTGCTTCTGCAATGTTGAGTGCAACAGACTTCTGTTTCCTACTAGCCCATGATATCATAGCATATCTAAAATTGAAACATATACCAGAAGTACTATTTATATCATTTGCACTCCCTGCCCAATCTAAATCAATAAATCCATGCAGTTGTACATTATTGTTTGAGGCATATCTCAAACCATAGTTTAGCGTCCCATGAAGATATCTCAAAATGTGTTTTGCAGCTATCCAATGCTCATGTCTAGGTTCCACCTAGAACTGGCTCAATGTGTTCACAACAAAGAAAATTTATGGTCAGGTATTCACCAAATACATCAATGAGCCAATCAATTGTCGGTACATGGACGAGTCTACTGGATCAGAATCAAAGTCTCTCAACTTCCTCATATTTGTTACCATGGGAGTTGACATAGATTTGCAATACATCATCCCAAACTTCTGAAGGATTTTTACAACATGCTTCCCTTGCCCTAGGAATATTTCACCACGCTTTTGCCATACTTATAGTCCCAAATAATAATGCATGAGACCAAGATCCTTCATATCGAATTCATAGGCCAGTTCCCTCTTACACTGAATAATGAGAGGCTCTACACCTGTCAGAAACAAATAATCAACATATAGTAGTAGGATCACAGGTGCATCATTCACAACCTTGTAATAAAGGTTTGGATCAACATAAATCTTGGAAAATCCAAGCCTCGTCAAGTAACTGTCAATTTGTGCATGCAAAGCTCTTGGAGCTTGCTTGAGTCCATACAAGGCCTTCTTTAATCTGCATACATGGGTTTCTCTTGGGTGTACCCCAAAACCTTGAGGTTGTTCTATGTATAGTTCTTCCTCAATTACTCCATTGAGAAAAGGGGTCTTTACATCCATCTGATGTAAACTCCAACCCATGGATGTTGCAAGAGATATGATGGCTCTAATAGAGGTATATCTGGCAACTGAAGAAAACGTCTCATTATAGTCTTCTCCCTCATGTTGGGAGAACCCTCCAGCCATGAATCTTTCTTTGTATTTATCAGTACTCCTATCTATTGCCTGCATTATCTTGTAGACCCATTTTGAAGTTACTACATGCTTTCCTTCAAATCTAGGCACAATTTCCCATACATCATTTTTCATGATGGATTGATATTCTTTCATCATAGCTTCCTTCTATTATTTCTTCTTGACTTCTTCCTCAAAGGTGGAAGGTTCTGCATTGACAAGACTTTTCATGAGTGCCGCATAACTAGAGAATCTTTTGGGCCTCTTGCTCTCTCTGAAGGTGCCACTGGGAGCTTATGTCTTTCCGCTTCCTCTAAGGTGGATTCTAGCCATGCTGGTCAGTTTCTTTTTTTGGGTACAACAACTGGTTCTACAGGTTCAACTGGTTGGTTTGGTTCTTCACTAAGATGTTCCGAGGAACATGTACTTTCTTCCTTGGGATCTTCATGTTCTTCTTCATCATTGGAGTCCATGGAATCTTCTATAGATTTATTGAAGGAAAAATTCTCATCAAAAGTCATGTCTCTATTGAGTTCAATATTTTGTTGACCTAGGACATATATTCTGTAAGCTTTTGATGTATCACTATATCCAATGAATATGCCCTTCTTTCCCGATGGTTCCAACTTCTTTCTTTTGTCCTTGGGAACATGGATATAGACAGGACAACCAAATATCCTTAAGTGTTCCACACTTGGATTCTTCCTGGAGAAGGCTTCTTTTGGATTCATGTTCTTCAATATACGATGAGGACTTCTATTCTGAATATATATTGTTGTCAAAGTTGCTTCTCTCCATAGAAACATGGATAGATTCTGGTCATTCATCATTGCCTTAATAGATTCTTCAAAGGAATGGTTCTTTCTTTCTGACACACCATTATGTTGAGGATTATGTGGGACAATTAGCTCCCTCCTAATCCGAGCTACTTTACAAAAGGCAACAAGCTCCTTGGAGGTGTATTCTCCTCCATTATCATATCTTAGCCTCTTGATCTTCTTATTTGTCGAGTTCTCCACTTCAGCTTTGAATTCTTGGAACTTTCCAAATATTTCATCTTTCGTCTTTATCAGGTACATCCACATCTTTCTTGAGAATTCATATATGAATGTTACATAGTAAAGAGAGCCTCCTAGAGACTTCACTGGCATAGGACCACACAAATCTGAGTGTATTATATCCAAGATCTCCTTGGATCTATTCTCACTTCTTGGGAATGGCTTCTTGATATTCTTCCCAAGTGCACATCCTCTGCAAATACCTTCGTGTATTGATTGTAGTGCTGGTATGCCTACAACTATCTATTTTAGAGATGTAAATGCTTGATAATGAAGGTGAGAATACCTTCTGTGCCATAACTCACTAGGATTAAGTTCATCATGTATAAAGGCTTGAGCATTTTGACCTAAGAGTTTATATAATCTTCCTTCATGAATCCCAATGACTTTAGCATCTTCTATCTTTGAATCTTTAGACCATACATTAACTTTTCCATCGACAAAGGCTATTCTATCTCCTTTGTCTTCCAAGAAAGAAATAAATACTAAATTATTTTTCAAACTAGGAACATACAAAACATTGCTAAGATGAACATTATTACATGATTCCACATTGATAGAAGCTTTTCCAATTCCCTTGACTGCATAAGATTTATTGTCTCCAAGTTCCACTTTATGTGATGTTTCCTTTTCCTTCATGCTTGAGAGATTATAACGATCACCATTCACATGTTTTGAATCTCCACTATCGATCAACCACATGTCATCTTCAAGAGATCCCGTAAGAGCTCAGTAGTAGAAGAAATCAGTTTCTTCATGCTTGGCTTTCTTTGAAGGTTCTTCATCATTGGCAGCTGACGCATGTTGTCTTTCCTTTCTCTTCTTTGCTAGTTTAGGACAATCCCTTTTGTAGTGTCCATATTCATGAGCATCCTCCTCCTTTTGACATCTTCCCTTTGAGTTTATCCTTGTCTCTTCTTGTTTGCAATAGGTCCAAAGTTCTTCCAGCATTGGAAACTCCCTCTTTGTGTTCATGCTTGCAACAAATGC
Source organism: Picea mariana (assembly GCA_032191745.1). Classification (NCBI taxonomy): domain Eukaryota; kingdom Viridiplantae; phylum Streptophyta; class Pinopsida; order Pinales; family Pinaceae; genus Picea; species Picea mariana. The sequence goes on along the minus strand of JASDQU010753025.1, from coordinate 84,266 downwards.
ATCCCATGATCTAGAGAGACCATTAAGTGCAATATTCACAATTTCCTTCTCTGGAATAACTTCTTCAATGGCTTGTAGTTGATCTCTCAACTAATAAATCCTTACGAAGTATGAGGCTACAGTGCCATCCTTATCCATCTTTGTGTCACGAAGCTCATTCTTCAGACTCATCACTTGTCCAATATTTCTTACTACAAAGAGATTAGTTAGGGCATCATACATCTTCTTGGATGAGTCAAGATTTGATATGTAGGGTATCAAGTTATCTTTTACAAATTCCACAATGATACTCATAGTGTTGATGTCATTGTCCTTGAACTTCTCCATTGTTGCAACATTCTTAGGTTCATTTTCTTCTCCTGCTTCAAACTGCGGTTCCACCAACTTCCCCTTCACGATATCTAGAACTTTGTTCTTGGAAAGGATGAGGTCAATCCTTTTCTTCCACGCTCTGAAGTTTGAATCTCCTTCTATCTTGAATTATGTCTTCATGGAGTAATTCATGGATACCTTTGACTTTGACTTTGACCCAAAAATTCAACCTTGATTTTTTTGCTAATTGAAGGTTCCAAGAGGTGCACTAGGCTAAGGTTCACTAGAATGTCCAATAATTATGCCACACTTCTCACTTGAAGTGTCCACAGAGTTAGGTTAGGGTTTGTTGCAGTTGCAAATTTAGAAACCCTAGTTGCAGCTACAACTAGTGCCACAACAATACTTTCAAGGAAATGGCACTCTAGCTTTCATTAGTTAGACTATTTTGAAGATAGTGTGGACCCATAACCTGTTAAAATATTAGATGTTCTCGTTTCACCATAGACAATATCTCAATATTGTCACCCAACAATAGGCACGCATCCACCCCCGAGCATCGTAACCTTTGATAGATAGAATGATTCTGGAAGTAGTACAAGACCCAATAGATAACCAAGAGAGAGCGTGCCTCTCTCTCAAAGATAGTGCACCAAGCAGAAAGTCCAAAAAACAAAAACCAAGTCCAAAACCCAACTGCAATAGTTGCAGGTGCACTCCTCCTCTAGACTTGTGCACCATTTGACTTGATTGTGTGTGTGGGTCTCCAAGTAAAATCAAGCACCCTCTATTTATAGTTCTCTTTGTCACATGTCTAAGCCGACTTCTCCTTCTAGAGGCTGATACTTTAATATTAATTCTTTTATTGAGCTGATTTATCTTCTAAGATTTATACTCATCTGTTTAGGGTTTCTCTAGCTTCTGGAATATTCTAATCTAGTCAAAGGTTACACATGGAGGTTAATACCTTCCACAACTACCATAATATCAACAAGGCCAACAGGAAAAATTGTTCGTTTCACCTTCTCATTGTGCCAAAAGACCAAATAAAATGAAATAAAACAAAACATGTTTATTTACAACATTTACAAACATTTTTCAAGATCAAATTTGGATCACACCTCCCCATTTGAAGGCTTTTGATCCCCAAAATCTGGAGCATTAAGGAGAAAAAAGCATAAGGCCTCCATTTTCCTCTGCATATCCACCATTCCATTGTTGACGAAGGTGCCTTGTTTCCTTTTTGTCTTCCCTTGTTTCATTGTTAGAGGAGTTGTGCTCTCTCTCTCTCTCTCTTGATGTGCTTTGACGAGGTATGCCTTGCCACCCTTGACCAAGCGATACTTGTTTTCCCTTCTGTAGAAGGTAGCACCCCTTTCCCAAAATTTGGGGATACCCAACATCACTTTGCAGGCTTCCAATAGTGAAAATTCACATTCTACCTCATCAACATAACTAGCACTAATGGAAAACTTGATTTTACATCTTCAATTGATTCTCATAATAGTTTTCCCTTGAAACCATACTAGTGAACTTAGTTGCACTGGATCATAGGGTTCTAGACCAAGCTCATCAAATAATGATTCAGAAACCATATTGCATTAAGAACCACTATCAAACAAGACATTTACCTTTTGATTATTCACTTGAACTTTGATTCAAAATAGCACATGTTTATCTCCACTCACCCTTGGTTGCTACAATGTGGTGCGAACTACAACTTTTTTCAGATCATAGGTGCTTTCTATTGCTTCTTCTTTTGTCTCAGTAGCTACCTTTTCTTTCCCCTTTGAATTTAGCCACTTTGGACACAATTTTGGATGAAGTTTCCAACACTTCTCTTATGTGTGTCCATCTAGATCACAATGTTTGCAATGCCTATTAGGATCCCTCTTTTTTTCGATTGTGGTTTCTATCTTCTTGTCTCTTTCCTTGCTAGTTTCTTCTTGGCCCATGTGTTGTTGTCTTTTCATGGAGTCCAACTAAATGGAGAGAGCCTTCTTGCTTGCCTCATCTATGTTTTTCACACCATGAAGCTGCAATGGTCTTCGACTATGGTTGAAAAGTCCACCAAGGTATTTCATCACCACCCTTGGATCTTCCAAAGAGATACCCAACATGATGGCATGTCTTTTGAACTCGAAAGTGTATTCTTTCACTTCTTTTCCATGTTATTTCTAAAGGTACTTCTACTTCACGAGTTGTTATTCTTGGTAGCCTATGGGATAGAATTGTGACTTGAGGAATGCCTTGAAGTCCTCCCATTTCATCACCATGGGATTCTTTCCTATCCTCGGTGAATCCACATAACTCTCCCACCATAGTAGAGCATGTCCATACATCTTCAAACGAGCAAAGGAGATCTGTTGTGTTTCTTGGATTTGATAAAGACCAAAGTAAACTTCCAATTGTTTCAACCAACTATCCAAGGCTTCAACATTGGTTTTTCCATTAAACATGTGTATTTCAAGCTTTGCTTCAAACTTGAAAGGAACATTGGAAGATGAAAAAAAAATTGTCATTATTTGAGCCTCCAGGAATCTCACCTTTGGAACCATTCGGGCCAATATTGTGTTCTTCATGCTCGGTCTCTACTAAGTGTGCCTCCTTACCCTTCCTAGCAGTTGTGTCACCAAATCTGTCAATGTAGCAATTATTTTCTCCAGCCGGACCAATCTAACCTTTGGGTCTTTCCTGTCATCTTCTTCACGATGATGCCCCACCATTGATGGTTCTTTTCTTCTGTGTAGTCCCGACAACAATGATTTTCCATTATTTTGGTATTGGTTGTGGGTGTTTACCATGTAGGTGTTCTCCAAGCCTTCTGAACCTACTCTGATACCATCTTATTTGTAAATGGTATGCCTATGGCCTATCTATCTCACCAACATGGATTATGTTGAGGAATACAATTCTACCTTATATCTTGATATTCTTTGACTGGTTGTAATCCTTGCAATGTGCCAATCAGTCGAGTCGGCCAAATAATAAACCTATCGACCACCCACTACTTGAGTTGGCCCAATGGATGACCATTTGAATGCTTGATGGTTGAGTTGACCAAATAAAATCTTGGTCAAATTCTTTGGTGCTTGGGTCGACCAAAGGAAATCTTGGTCAAATGCTTTGATGGTTGGATCAACCAAAAGAAAGCAAATCAACTTCAAGAGAAATCTAGTCAGAATGGATCAACCAACATTTGAAAAAATGATCTAGAGGGTGGATTTGATCTTCAACAACAAAGGAAAACATCTTTAGGGTGATTTGGTGACACCAACAACTAAAAAGAAAACATCGAGGGGTGGTTTTGATCCCCCACAACAAATAAAAAAATACAAGGGAGGAAATTAGATGTTTGACAATGAATAAAAATGTCTAGGGAAGGTAATTCAACTTGGGGAATGTGTATGGTTGAAGGAAGGATGATAAATTTTCCCAAGAAACAAAAAATTCACACCCATATAGTGGGTAAAACATCCATGGATCTCTGAATTCTCCCAGTTAAGTTTAAATTCTCCCAGGCAATGGGAGAACGCTTTGGACAGGTGCAACAGGCTAAAAAAAAGACACTTCAACAAAGTATGTATACATTGTTGTAACTCAAAACCAAATTCCCAAAGCATAGATTACAATAACTCGTAGATTCAATATTTAAATGGGACTTTTATTATGTTGAGGATAAAATTACAATGGGGTGAGCTATACACAGACTTTGTGTATTGTTACTCATTGTGAAGAACCAAATTATAGATGCCATGGCTCAGAGACACCTTCTCTTGGAGTGAATAGGCACATTAACTTCTTCATCCACTCAACCTCCAACAAGATTCCCTCTTCAAGCTTTAATTTATGTTATTGTCCTTCCCTTTTTCTCCTTGTATCTTCCCTCATTGTCCTCTTCATTGTTGCTCTAATTACTTTTAATGGGATGCTCTTGGAAGGCCAACATGCATAATTGTTCGTTTCACCTTCCCATTGTGCCAAAAGACAAAATAAAATGAAATAAAACAAAACATGTTTATTTACAACATTTACAAACATTTTCCAATATCCAATTCGGATAAAAAAACCATAATGATCCAAAAAATTCTTAGATGATGATAATTTAGAATATACATAAACATCTACTTGATCTTCGAAATAAAATGATTGCTTGACGGTTTTGCAGTTATATGTGAAATAATTGTCTAGCCAATTCCACTTTAATGGTAAATGAATTGCAAATAATTGAACTTGAAATAAACAACAATATAATCACATACACAAGTTGGAGAAAACGAAGTTCACCCAAATTGGGCTACCTCTCTGGGTCCACTTCCAATAGAGACTTCTTTATTAATGCTCAAATGCTTGCATTTTACAATGACCTTTTTACATGTTTCTCATACACAGAAACAGAGTGCATTGTTGAGTTCCTAGTGAAAAATCGTGCAAAAATTATATAAAATACTTGAAATTTCATCAGGCTGAATCTCGACACACTTTCTGGTGTAGCCTCGTACCCTTTGTACTCTTGGCATGCTTTACGAGACTAAAATATCTGGATAAATTATGTGTTTCACGGCCTTGGAGTGCACACCATTAAATATGTTCCCCTCCTTAACCAAATTCTAGAATTTATGGCATGCTTTAATTACAAGGTTGTTGGGTTTTATAACCAAACTCGAACCATAGGGGAGTTGGTTAAAACTTTATATTATATATAGTAGGTCGGGGGTTTGAGCCCCACTGACCATACTATATAACCATTTTAGAGTTATAACCTCCATGAAGTTCATGGATATGGATATAGTCATTGACATGGATCTATACTATATGTTATATATAGTATGTAGTTAACAAACCCCCACATGCACTTTTGAATGGTTGTTACAACATAACAATATAATATATTTATTATTATAACATATGGTTATAACTACTCCTGGAAAACTATATGTTAAGCTCATCATTTGCGCCATGGTATGTTTATATGGTGGTATAACATGATCAAGGGCCAAGCGTCGAGGGCTTAGTCCCTTGACCCTTTGGCCATCCAATTGATTTTTAATATAAACTTAAATGTATAGTTTGTCATATAGATATCAAATCATATCGCATGGTGTGTTGGTTGTGGGATATTTGTTAATAATTTGGAGCTATGGAGGTCATGGGGTCGAACCCCATTGACTCCATAATAATTTTATACAACCATAACCATTACTGGCCAATGAGGGGTCGCCACGTGGTGGCCTCTCATTAGCTCAACCCTGCCACTTGTCAAATGATGATTGGACCACTTGTCTACCATGTGTCAACTTGTATTTGGATTCTACCTTGCCCAGTCATATGCCAATTAGGTTCCACGTGTCACCCCTATAGTGGTGACACATGTCGCCTATTTATTTACTTTGATCTTTGACCTTTGACCTGGTTTGACTTGAACTTTAACTATTTATAAAGTTTGCATACGAACTTTGTTTGACGAGTTGTTTGCACCATTGGAAAGTTGATGACGAGATATACACATTGATGGATTTTTCATGATAATTTGAAGCATTTGAATTTTGAGCATTTTTGAACCATTCTAGACCTCTATGGATGTTATGGATCTTCCTGGACCTCTTTGACCATTCTTGGATCCTCTTGGATCATTCCTCCCCATTGGAAGACTTTTGGACCTCCAAAATTTTATTCGACAACTAAGTGAGGGTAGACTTCCCTCACCCTTCTAATATCCATCCATTTGGATTTACTTGGTTTTACCCCTTTAATACCAACTCAAAGATATTCCACATCACCTCGTTGTGAAGTTATGATATTTCTGTTGAGAATGACATATTCCTGTAGTTCGTCCAAATAATCTGAAGCAAAATAATCAGTTGTTGGAATCTTAATGCTTTCATCTTCATCCATAATAATAGGAGGCTCATAAAGCTTCAAATTCTCAACATTTACCACCGAATACATTTTCATGTAGGCTGGTATATCTAAACGAAAGTAATTAGTACCAATGTTCTCTAAGATATTGAATGGATCATATCGGATTGGCCTTATATTTTTACCTTCACCTTTCATTCTATCTTTTCTAATATGTAGCCATACTTGATCACTGACTTTGAACTGATGATCAACCCGATGTTTGTCATGCCTTGCCTTATACTCATCTTGGCTCTTCTCCAATTTTTCCTATACTACTTGATGTACCTATTGAATCCTTAGAATGAACCTTTTATCGTTATCTGTATCATCATGTCCATCTTCTTTACCTGCTTCTCCAAAAACAAATTCCATAGGTGATTTAGGCAAGTACCCCAAACATACTTCAAAAGGAGTTTTCTAAGTAGACGAATGCATGGCATGATTATAGGCATGTTGGATATAAGGTAACTATTCATCCCATAATTTAGGATGCTTGTTGCAGTATCCTGAAAGTAGATGTACCATTGTTCTGTTTACTAGCTCTGTCTGTCATCTATCTACGTATGAAAAGTCATGCTCTTCTTCAACTTAGAATCCATTAGCTCCCATAAATGAGACTAAAAATTTCCCAAAAAGAGAGACTCTCAATCTGATATAATAGATGTAGAAAGTCCAAAATGAACCCATACATTAGCAAAGAACATTTGTGTTGTCTGTTTAGTTGTGACCCATTTCTTGCATGGTATTAGAATACACATCTTGTTAAATATGTCCACCATGACATATAAATAATCATGACCTGTCCTGGACATTGGCAAACCCACTACAAAGTCCATGGAGATACTTTCCCATGGTTGTGAAGGCAATGGAAATGGTGTATATAACCGCATCTTTCTATTGCTAGGTTTACTTGTGGCACACATGACACACCCTTTGATATACTTGGAAATTGTCTCATTCATCTGAGGCTAATAACAATACCTTTGTAACTTTTTTATTGTCTTACCAACTCCAAAATGTCTAGAGATGAGAGATGTATGAGCTTCTCTAATTACATTTACTCTTTCATCTCTTGATATACATAGTTTTCCAAGATAATATAATAAATTTTCATGCATATAATAGTATGACTACTGATTTTCGTGAGTTAGTGCATCATATACTTCTTTAAAATCATCATCCCTAGCATATTATTATGCATAAATTTCATGTGTTAAAATATTATACCTAAGTATTGTGGATGCATTAATTGCCGGTCTTGATAACATATTTGCAACCTTATTATGAATACCCTTATTATACGTGATCACGATATGAAACTGTTGTAGAAAACCCATCCACTTGAAGTGTCGTGATTATTGTAGCTTGGTTTGTAACTGCAAATACTGTAATGGCTAATGATCTGTATGAATTATTGTCTCATTTCACATTAATTAATGCTTCCATTTCTTTACACTTTGTACCAACGCATGAAATTCCTTATCATATGTTGGATAGTTAATCACAACTTGAGTGAAATTCTCAGAATGATAACATATAGCTTCACCTCGTTGCATCAATACTGTGACCATGGAATATATGGTTGCATCGGTTTAAATCTCAAATGGTTGTTGTAGATCTGGAAATTCCAGAATTGGTGAGGTGATTATCTTCTCCTTCAATGTATCGAATGATTTTTGTTGCTTGCCTCCCCATTGGAAGACCTATTTATCACTCGTTAATGCATGTAGAGGTGTTTCTATGTATGAGAAATTAACGAAACACCATGCCATCGGTAGATAGAATCATCCATCATAATCTTAGCGATCAAGAAGCACACAACTACTACCATGCCATCAGTAGCTAGTATCATCCATCACAATATCTGCGATCAAGAAACACACAACTTCTCCAAGTGATCTGGTAGTCTCCATGACAATCAGCTAGTAGCATACAACTACTATGATGCAGGAGCATTGTCAGCAAGCACACGTGGAGGGACAACTCAGCACCTCAGCGTGCCTTTGAATCATTTCAGAATCTTAATCGCTGGTGTTTCCTGCAAATATTTTTGAAATGATCGAAAACTGAAGAAGATCAAACACTTGGGAGTTGAGTGATCACGAGTGACCTAGGAGTTTCATTCCTAGTCTTGAATGTAATGGAAATTAAGTAGAAGTTAGTTTTTTTTTTTTCTCGAGTAGACGAGTAGTCGGGGGGGGGACCCTAAGAACCCTCTGAAATAAATAGAGGTTTTGTACGGCCAAATGAGGCTATTGCAAGTTAGTAGAAGTTTGTTGTGATTTAGCTATTGCTGAGTTTTGTTGTTGTTTTATCATAGTTGTAGCCATCTTACTTTTGAATTAATATAACAGAGGAAATTTGATCCAATGCATGGTGTTGCTAAAGTTTACAATTCCCTGTTATTTTTGGTTTCATGAATGAATGAGTTATGTTGTTGAATACATGAAACTGTGAAGTGTTTAGATAAGTTTCCATTGTTCTCTTCGTTGAGTCCATGCAAGGTGTGCATACAGTCTGCAAGGAGTGCGTTGACATAATTTATGTCAACTCAGAAGCTTAGAAGAGATAAACGTGAAACTTCCCTTTGCAAGGAGTGCAAAGAGACTGATGCAAGGTGTGCACAGTCATCGCAAGAACTTAAGCCTTGCGTGAGAACCTGTTGCAAGGAGTGCATAGATTCAAAAATCGACTAAGTGTCGAGAAAGGGACTGCGAAGTGCAAGGAGTTCACAAAGATATTTTGTTGGAAGAAATCACTAAGCTCAAATTTCGTCGGAGATTCTGAGTTCACAAGGAGTGCGTCAGAATCAAGCTCAAGAGAGACAGTGACCAAGAATCAATAGAGAGGAGAAAGTCTATTTAAGGTTGCGAAGTGACGACTGAGATCCGTTCAAAGGAGTGAGATCGTCCTAGGCTGTCGGATCTGGGAAAATTTACATAGTTGTTAATCATGGGTTCTTTCAGAGCTTCGTGGATCGGAGGATTCGAAGTATCGAGGAGACAAAAATCTCGAAACCTGAAAGTCCGAAGTAAATATGAATCATCATATCCAGAAGGACGCATGGTGACAAATTGCGAGCTTTGGATAAAATCTTATAGGTTTCAGTTGAGATTTTAAATTCCTGAAACCTGAAGTCTGAAGTGAATCTGGACCATCAAATCTAGAGGGAAGCGTGGCAGAAATCCGTGCACTTCAAGAGAAAGAAAAATTTAAGAGTTGATATTTCTGAAGCCCGAAGACCCGAAAGAATCGCATTCGTCGATCTGCACGTGACACACATCAGTGGATCATGAGCTTCAGACAAAAGAAATTGGAGAAAGGTGAAGTTTGAGATTTGAGATTTTCGAAGTTCGAAATCCTGAAACGGTTAGAGCCGTTGATTTGAGGAGGACATGTGACAGGAGATTTGTCATTGTGGAGAAAGTGAGGTTTGATATTTGAAAACTCCGAAACCCAAATCACAAAGTAAATCACGAGTGTTGATTTGAAAGGAGAAGATATGAACCATTGATCAAGAGGCCCCACCTTATATCGCAAGATCAATGGTCGTGCTACATTGCAGGGACAAAAAGTGCTCGTAATTTAAAAATCTAAGAGCGGGCCGCATTGAAACCATAGTATTGTGAAAGGGAGACGTGGCCATTAGAGGTGAATTGCGAGGAGAAAAGCGGTGTGGCCTTAAACCACTTTAGTCTATGCCCACAATCGTGTGTTTATGTGAGGACATAGCCCGATGTCACATACGAGAAAGAGCTAACGAAAGAATAGCTAGCACCTGGAACTAGTAGTTCAACAACATGAAAGGAGAGGTTGCAGGTGCCATAGAACCTGCACCATGTGACTGGAAGGGCCTGTGTTAAATCACTAGTGAAAACATTAAGGTTTTAGAGAGTCAATGCGGCTCCAAGAACTGAAGATCCTTGACCGAGAGGTTGAGAAGACTGAGGAGAGAAGGGGGATCTGCATCATACTACAATTCCATCCAATAAAGCACAATTGTGTTGATTCATAGTAGTACTCAACTATTGTCCAGTGGTACAAAACCATTGCTAATAGCACATAGCTATTGTCTAGTGACACACAATCACTTCTAGTGGTACAAAACCACCATAGTAGCAAAAGGTCTATTAGACATGGCACTCCTATGTGGACTTCTAGAGGCTACTCCCTCTAGAAACACTAGGGTCAACTCCCCACATTGTGAGACATCAAGTTCAACTCCCTTGACGTGTCTTCATGTATTTCCACGAGGGACATGTCCTCATGTCCTCTCCACAAGAGACATTGGGCTAGAAGGCCAAACCCACTTATCCCTCTCAGATAAGTTTCCTCACATATCAACTCAACTCAGTCACAGAGGTGTTCGATCTGGACTTCTAGAGGCTACTCCCTCTATAAACACTAGGGTCAACTCCCCATAATGTGTGATTTAAAGTTCAAATCCCTTGGTGTGTCCTCATGTGCTCTCCACAAGCAACATTTGGGCTATAATTCCAAACCCACTTATCCCTCTCAGATAAGTGTCCTCACAAATCAAGTCAACTTAGTCACAGAGGAGTACGATATGGAGAATGTATCAGGAATATGCAAACATCAACACTCCCTCTTAGCGAGGGAGGCATTCTCTACCACAACAAGTCTGTAATGGAAGTACTCGAACTTCATCCCGGTAAGGGGTTTGGTAAGAAAATCAACAACCTACTCATCTGTAGGAAGGTACTACACTAGTACTTCCTTCCTCTGCACCATGTCTCAGATGTAATGGTACTTGATCTCAATGTGTTTCAATTTGGCATGAAACACTAGATTATCTAAGATATTCACATAGCTCTGGTTACCACAATGAATAATGGTGGAATCCAACACATGTGCAAATAAATGTGCAAGAATCTTGCGAAGCCACACTGTTTCATGGAATTCCACACTCAATGCAATGTACTTTGCTTCTAAGATGCTCAAAACCACATAAGTTTGTTTCCTACTACACCAGGAAACCATGGAAAATCCTGAAGTGAAGCAACACCCAGAGGTGCTCTTCCTGTCCACTACACTCATTTCTCAATCAGATTCAGTATATCCATGCAATATCATGTCAATACTGGCCGAAGTATATCTTCGACCATGTCCAATTGTGCCTCATAGGTATCTCAACACATGCTTCACGACAATCCAAAGTGTATGTCTCAGCTTAATCATAAACTGGATAAATGCACTCACTACATAGAAAATATATGGCCTGGTGTTAACTAGATACATCAATGATCCAATCAGTTGTATGTATAGGTTCAGATCAATCTTGTCGAGATTGGAAGAAGACACACTTAGTTTCTTAAGATTCGTCACCATTGGTGTAGCCATGGGATTAAAGTTCATCATCCCAAACTTATTCAATATCTCAACTGTGTACTTCCCCTGACTTAGGAAGATCTCATCAGTTCTCTACCACACCTCTAGTCCCAAGAAGTAGTGCATCATACCAAGGTCCTTCATATCAAACTCAGAGGCCAACACATACTTTCATTCAACAATAAGGCTCTCTATACTGATGAGGAATAAATCACCAATGTAGAGGACCAAAATTAGGGACTCACCATTAACAATCTTGTAGTACAGGTTGGGATCAACAACACTTTTGTTGAATCCCAAACTCATTAGGTGTCCACCAATCCTCACATACCAAGCTTGAGGTGCCTGCTTGAGTCCATACATGGCCTTCTTCAACCTGCACACATGAGACTCCTTCTCATGTATCATGAAACCATATGGTTTCTCGATGTATACTTCTTCCTCATTCTCTCCATTGAGAAATGTTTTCTTCACATCCATTTGATGTAGTCTCCAACCCATGGATGTTGCAAGGGAAATAATCGTCTGGATAGAAGTGTATCAAGCAACGGGAGAAAATGTCTCCTCATAATCTATTCCCTCCACTTGAGAGAATCCTCTAGAAACAAATCTCATTTTTTGCTTCTTGATGCTTCCATCAGCTGTGTGTTTGATCTTATAGATCCACTTGGAGTCACTATAGAATTCCCCTCGGCTCTCAGAACAATATCCCACACATCATCCTTCATGATGGATTGATACTCCTCCATCATGGCATCTCTCCATACTGGCTGAATATATGCCTCCTCATAACAACAAGGCTCGAAATCAATGATGTGGCTCATAATTGTGGCATAGAACAAATATCTCTGAGGTATCTTTCTCTCTCGAAAGGTACCATGAGGAGTTGCATGTTTTTCTGCCTCATGCAGATTATGACGAGCCCATGCAAGTCTCTTCCGACCTACTGCAATATTTATAGGAACATCAACTAGAGCTATAGGATCGATGAGATCAATTGGATCAATAGGTTCAATTGTATCCCTCTTAATTGTTGGAGGGTGAAGGGGAGAAGGAACCATCTCTTCCTGTCTCTCACTATCAATCTCCATGTGAGATCCTCTAGATCTCCTAAAGGCTACCTCCTCCTCAAAGATAACATATTTTCTCACCTCAATTAGTCTCTGACCAGTGATGCAGATTTCGTATGCCTTAGAAGACTCACTATACCCCACAAATGTACCCTTTTTGCTTGAAGTGTTTAGCTTGGTCCTTTTCTCCTTGGGTACATGAATGCATATTGGACACCCAAATATCTTGAAGTGTCCAACCTCAGGCTTCACTCATGAACTATGTCCATACTAGACATCTCATGGTTCCCTTGTGGAACACATGTCTAAGACATATCGAGGTTCACTCATGGAACCAATGTCTTCTCTAGGACACATCAATCTTCCCTCATATATCCAATGTCCCCCAAGACATATCGAGGTTTCATTGTGAAACCAAAGTCTTGGTTCCTTCATCTGATCATCCGAGGCGTGTCAGCATGAATTCCACATTCTCTCCTACTAGTCCAAAAATAACCCTCTGGGGAGAATGTCTCATGATGTTGCCTCAAACATCAACACTCCCTCCCAGTGATGGAGACGTTTTCTGCCACACCAAGATTGTCCCGGAAGTACACAAACTTTTCTCTAGAAAATGACTCGGTCAAAATTTCTGCATTTTACTCATCAGTAGAAATGTATTGAAGTCTAATAACTCATCTATGCATCTGAACATATTCGTGTACTGGATGAAACCACATATCCACATTTGGAATCCATCTAGATTGGCTCTCACATAATCTGAATGTAATGCACCAAAGCAAACATACAAAGATCATAT
>JASDQU010753025.1:19309-35421 GCA_032191745.1 Picea mariana | reverse complement strand
TAATCAATTATGCATACATGAATGATATTTTTCAGCCGAGATAGCCATGGCATAGGTAACCAAGGAAGAGGTAATTGAAACAGGGGCCCTAAAAGGCCAAGATTCTCCATACACTTTGATGTAGACTCGCAAGAGTTAGGCCAGTTGTTTCAAGATGGATTTTTTAACTGGATTGGGCAAGGAGTGGTCCCACCTAGGCCTGAAAGGCCTCCCTTCCAAGCCCCACAGGTCCCTGGTATTCTCATTCCTCGTCATGTCTCATCGTAGCCTAAAGTTCCCAAAAATGACGGATGGCAAGAGATTGTCCACCCGATAGTATCCCAACATCATGGCTGGCCCAATTTGTCTTTAACTACTCCCCCGCCTATCAATCAATTTGTCCAAGGTGTCCCTATCCACTCACCAGTTCAGTGTTCCCATGCAAGTAAAAGGTTGAAAATTGATGCCCACCATGCCCCTGACAAAGGAAAAACCATTGCTTCCCCTTCCTCACCTTCCAATGGCTTCGACAAATCTGTGTCCTCCCACATGCATTTGAGGGACGATTGCTCTCATGTGATAAATGATATTAGGCCTAAAGGCTCAACACAACCAAAGGAAAATTCAAAGAGATCAAAAGGTGACAGCAACAACAAGGGAAGGATTGCATCCCAGAGTGGAAAATATGGATTTTAAGTTTTTTTTAATTTATGAATTGATAATAACAGTTGACTTTTGGAATTTTGGATAACACATTATTTTTTGGATATGTGAGTAATATATTTTGTAAATAATTTCAATTATTATTGAGATAAATTTTCAAATATGAATGTGATTATGGAGTCACAAGGATGGATGTTTTGTTTAATTAACTAGTTGTGTTATGATTGTTAAAAGCTAAAGGGAGTCAAAAGGGGTCCCACCTACTAGTTATTATTTATTTTAAAAACCCTTATTATGATTATTACTTTTCCATCGCTACTTGAAGGACTATTTGGCGCTCGTGATATGTTACCCTTGGGGGGGAAGTTGTTATAGGGGGCTGAGGTGCCCCCCATGGACCCTTGCAGAGGAGCGTTAGACCTCCCTACCCCCATACCTAAAGTCTGTAGGGTGGAGTAGGTGAGGACCGAGTTCATGTCAGTGTTGGGCATCTCGTATGAAAACGAAGGGCCTATCGCACCTTGCATAAACAGTGTAGTGATATCTGCCATGGACAAAATCAGACCAGTGCGCGAGGTAGAGGCAGTCGAGACCATAGTGGCACAAGTCTAGACCACATGCTGACAGCATTGTTGGTTTAGCACAAGCAAATCCCACATATATGTTGTCAAACCAATTGCAACAATTGTCGATACATCAGACAGTGGCCAACCCAACTCCTAGTTCGACTGCTCCCCCCGTTCAGACGTCAGATGTACACAGCGTGCAATCGACAAACCCAAAGGCCGACCAACAGGCCAAAGGGAAGAAAAAATAGTGAAAGAAGGGTAAGGGGGATAAGAAACTGACCAATAATGTTGGTGGGGGAAACACAGAGAGAAAGAGGTTGAAGTATCTTTGCAACCTTTGTGTGGAAGACCACCCAACTCACCTGTTCCCTCAACTCGCAGAGGCCCAAAAGTTAACAACAACAACCTACATTGTTAACGAACCCATTTCCTCATGGGAAAAATTTAACTCAAGCCTCTGTGAAAGCGGATGGGGGAAGTCAGGGACCCCCTTCGTTGTCTAGTAATCCCTTGACCTCAAATATCTATATGTTGAAAGGTGAATCTCACAAATCTACTAGGGACATTATTGCAAAATGCCAAGTATTGCCGAAAAGGGTAAAGAAGCCGAAAACCCATCTATTCCTCTCCAGATTGAGAGAACAATGGGTGAAACAATGAGACACATCCCGAAAGGGGCATTCAAGAAGGCTTCCCATAATCCAAATGTGAGGGTCTCCCATAACTACTCTGTGGTGGAGGATTTCTCTATAAACCCCTTGCGCAATGTCTTCTTTGGAGGTCCTCCAGAGATTCTCTTCTTAGAGAAAGGCTTTGCTAGCCACCTTAGGATCCACTGAGACATGTAATCCAGGAACTATCACGATTGATAGAACCTACTTGAAGCCTTGTCTCCCATACCACATCACATTTCAGATAGTAGTGGCTCACCCCGCGAAATCTTATACCCAGAATTTTTTCCGTATGGTGGTTGATGAGGGTACCTCGGCATGCTTGATGTCGTTGGTGTGTTGGAAGGCCATTGGCCAACTAGTTCTATCTCCTTCACCTACTCTTCTTACAGATTTTTATGGCCATTCTTTTAGACCACATGGAATCATTCCTTCTTTCCCCATGCAGTTAGGAGGGAATACCATGTGTGTCGAATTTGAAGGGGTCGATGCACCTCTCAACTACAACCTCATGTTAGGAAGGAGTTGGACATATGCCATGCATGCAGTGGTTGCCACAGTTTTTTGGGTCTTGTTGTTTCCACATGAGGGACGAATCATGACCATTGATCAATTTTCCTTCTCCAGACCTGACCCTTCATCGGGGGAATCCACGGTCCCAATGATTGATAACCCACAACCCGACATCATCAACATGGGGGTTGGTTTGTGACCACCTCTCATGGGTACTTTAGATTACATACCTCTTTATGAAGATGTCAAAATTATATCGGTTGTCCTCGACCAGCCTAAGGCTGAAATATTTTCAATGTCGTCGCTCCGCATGAAATACTTTAATGATCAGTGGATTCTTCCTTCCCCATCAGCCATGATGGAAGGGATAGGGCATCATGGCATATCCATTCCCTTGTCCATGAAAAAAGTTGTGTACTCTATAGTCCAGTAAGATTCCACCAACCCCGATCTGACTCCCACACAGGATTTAGATACAGTTCTCAAGCCTTCCTGGGCTCAAGGTTCCCTTGCCACTACAGATTATTTAGACTTGGTCTTGCCCTCTGACGAGGTGATTTTAGAGGCATTAAATGGTTTGAATAGACCCTGGGATGATCTCTATCACAGATCATATTTACTCCCAGAGTTAGGAAGAATAGAGGCAAGATAATTTGTGTTGACTATGACTAGAGATAGGTCTTGTCCTATCAATCCTCTGGCTACGCACACAGTTTATGCCAAGGGTAATATGGAAACCATCGCTAAAATGATACCTATTGATATCTCCAGAACCCCTGGCATCATGGAGAATGTCTTCATCCAAGTGGATTGTTCCCCTGAGGAGATTCAGATCTATACAGATTTATTTAAATAATTCTACGACGTTTTCTCCTAGTATTACGAGGAAATGCCAGGAATTGATACAAGAATCGTCAAACATGAGATTACGACTTACCCTGATGCCAAGCTGGTCTGGCAAAAGATTCATCTGGTTAATCCTCATAAATTAGTAGCTATTAAGGTTGAAGTAGAGAAACTACTCAAAGCTGGTTTCATCTACCCCGTTCAATTGACTCAATGGGTGCCAAATCCCGTTTCGGTCAACAAAAAGCAGGGAACGATTCGTGTACGTATGAACTTCGGTGATTTGAACAAGGCATATCCAAAGGATAATTTCCCCACCCCATTCATTGACCATATTGTTGATGAATGTGCAGGTTGTGAGGTCTTTTCATTCATGGATGGTTTTTCAGGATACAATCAGATACAGATTAAGCCTGAAGACCAACATAAAACAACTTTTATCTGTCCATGGGGTACATTTTCTTATCAAAAGATGCCTTTTGGCCTAAATAATGTTAGAGACACCTTTTAGCAAGCCATGTCTTTTGCTTTCCATGACCTCAAACACATAGTCGAGGCTTATCTCGATGATTTAGCATCACGATCTCCTAAGAGAATTGCTCATCCCACAGACCTCCGACTTATCTTTGAGCGATGTCGCTACTATCGGATTCACTTGAGTCCAAACAAGTGCAGTTTTTGCTTGATGTCGGGTCATATTTTAGGTTTTATAGTGTGGAAAACAGGGATCATGGTCGATCCTCTAAAGTTTGAGGAGATAGTTCAATTTCCTCCGCCATGCAAAATCCCTCAGCTTTAGAGTTTACAGGGAAAAGCCAATTTTCTTCAGCGTTTTATCGCAAAATATGCCGAGATCACTAAAGGTTTTATGTGTTTACTGAAGAAGGGAGTTCCTTTTCATTGGGACGAAGCTGCTCAACGCTCTTTTGAAGCGTTGAAACGCACCCTCATGTTTGCCCCTCTACTTTGACCAACCAATTATAATAAAGATTTCTTATTGTATTTAGCCACGGCAGAGTCAACATTCGATATGGTATCGATTTAGGAGGATGATTTAATTGAAGAAAATGTCATTTATTACCTGATCCGAGGCCTGGTTGGACCAGAACTCAACTACTCCCACGTTGAAAAAATTGCATTGGAAGCAGTACATGTTGTCCAATGGTTCCATCACTATATCATGTTTCACAAGACCACCATCATTTCCATTGTGAATCTGTTCCAATATGTGTTGACACGAGTGTAATCGGTGGAAAGATCAGTGGATGGATTGCTATCCTCCAAGAATTTGACTTGGATTTTGTGTCTTTGCAGAACTTATATTAGAACTTTTGGTCGATTCAAGTGATGTTACGCCCGAAGAATCACCGATTAAAGGAGATATTTTTCTAATTTCATCTTCAGACCCCTGGTATAGAGATATACTAGTATATCTCTAGACTTTGAAGTGCCCCACCTCTGCTTCTCATGATGAGCATCGATGTATATTCCATTAAGAAAAAAGCTATCTCATACTCGAAGTCACTTTGTATCGTCGGGGTGTAGATTGCATCCTTCGTCGATGCCTTACTCATGAAGAAGAGAAACTCGTGCTTAACGACTGCTACACTGAAGCATGTGGTGGTCATTTGTATGGGTTGGAAACAACCCAAAAGATTCTATGAGTCAGTTATTATTGGCTAACGTTAATCAAAGATTGCATTGAATCGATCAAGAAGTGACATCCATTTTAGATCTTCTCTCTGAAGATGAGGGAACACCCCTCTTCTATGTTTCTCGTCAATACAGTTGGCCCCTTCAATAAGTGGGGGATTGATTATACTACATTCCACCTCCCTTTATCTAGGGGGAACTATTATATCATCGTAGCAGTAAACTACTTCACTAAGTGGGTCGAAGCTATGCCAACGTTCAAAGATGATGGAGAGAGAACAACTCTCTTCTTGTTTAATTAGATAATAGCAAGGTTCATCGTCCTGAAGGAGATTTTCATTGACCATGACAGTCACTTTCATAAAAAAATGATGTCCAAGTTAACATCAAAGCTAGGGTTGAGACAAGAAAACTCATCACCTTATTACCCACAAGCGAATGGTCAGGTGGAAGCTGTGAATAAGTCTCTCAAGACCATTCTACAACAAACGATCAACTCGGCCAAGTCAAATTGGCATTTGATGTTGTACTTGGCATTGTGGGCCTACCAAACGTCTGTGAAGACTGCCACTGGTTTCTCACCTTTTCAAATCGTTTACGGGTTGGAAGCAGTCTTGCCTATAGAATGAAAGATCCCATCTCTTAAATTGGCAGTACAATTATTACCAGACACTTCATCGCTTGGGGAATGCTTATTATATCTTGAGCATCTCAATGAGAAATGACACGATGCAACCTTTGCTAACAAGGCTCACAAGAAAAAATTCAAGTGTCAGTATGATTGGTCCATTCGTCCTCATATTTTCTCTGAAGGCGACCTTGTCCTGGTCTATGTCCAAGATAAGGATTCCCTGGGGGTAGTCAAGTTCAAACCCATGTGTTTCATATCATTCATCATGAAGGAGGTATTAAAGAAGAGAGCTTATCGTCTGGTTGATTTTGATGGGAACGCTTTAGTGAAGCCTAGAAATGGGCTCTACCTCAATAAGTATTACTCGTAGGTGGGTCGCCTTGGGTGACTTATTGTATATATGTATAGTTCTTATACATTTTAGTTTTTGTCTTTTTGTTTTATGGATGTGTCATTTTTTATGTCATATTTTTCACTGTCGCAGATGTCAAGTGAATCAAACGTGTTCATTGGATTCGCGGACAGTGCTAGCCAACACACTCAGAGGCTTGCTTCTGTAACTTGGGTGATATTCACACCTCAAGGCTAGTTATTATCTTCTGGAGGTATCTATTTAGGTGACACCACAAACAATGTCACCGAATACAGTGCAGTAATAGAGTTGGTTCGTGATGCCTTGACGCATGGTATCTCTTACCTCTGATTCTACTTAGACGCATAATTGGTTGTGTCTCTGTTAAATGGGGTTTACCACGTTTATGATCCTACTCTACATCGACGACTCCTTAGGGTACATCTCTTAGAATGTTGTTTTTATTACATTACGTATATCCATGTTTCTAGGAGATTGAATCAAATGATAGATACTCTAGCTAATCAAGTATTAGATTGGCATATTACGCAAACGTAAGAAAAATCACACACATACACATGTAAATAAATTTGTAAATAAATGTAACCCATAAGAAAAAAAGATGTACATATATGTATATAGAAAAATTATCATAGTACATAGGTGGGCGCAAGTGCCTCAAAAAATAACGAGTCTGGTATACAACATGGGGCTTATGCCCTCAAAAATACACAAAGAGTTCTCACAACACATAAATGGTCCACCCTAAGCTAAGCACGAGGCCTATTGGCCCTGCCATAGTGGACTAGAGTGTTTTCCAAATGCTGAAATAGCTAGACCCAATTTCGTGGCACCCCAACAACATGAGGCTGCATAGATGGTTGGAGATCCTTGATCTTGACCATGGGCATAGTACGGGTGAGTGCGGTCAAGTTCCGCTCCACTCGTCTCAAAACTCTCTCAGCCTCTCCGGCTGGAGGTACCCTCATTGTTGCTGCTGGTCTGACGACCGCTGCTGGTAATGCATCTAGTCGTGGACAATGCCTACTATGTGCAAAATCAGTTGGATGCACTAGTCCCACATATGTACATAATAGATACAAAGTTGTCAGGTACTCTGGTATACATTAAAATGATATATATAAAAATAAACTAAAAAATTAAAAACTTTTAAAAGAAAATGTACCTAACTCTCCTTTCTCTACTCCAGGAGGTACGGGCATGTCAAGATCCCTGGAGAATTTGATCTCGACACAAGGGTAGTCCTCTATAGCCAGAATCTGCCGAGAGCACCAGTCAAAAAAAGTATCATTGAAGGCCTCAATGGTCCTTCCTCCCTCCTGCCGTGGCAACAATGTTGCCCATCTCCACACTGCTGGGAAGTAGGCCATGTGCCCCCGTACTGTCTCTCGTAGACTAAGCCTCGGTACCCTCTCGAAGAATAAAGAGAACAGAATAGTCCCGAACCTGAAGTTCTTGTTGTTTCACCCACAACTCTCTGTGAGTTGTCTCTTCATGCACTCTAGCATAGTTGTGCTCCAATCGAACACTCGTGCAATTAAGAAATATACTGCGCAATGCATATGCACCTTGGAGGCTTGATGTAAAGTCGTGAATCCAGTGATCTGCATAATAAGCAAAACTATCACTTTTAGTGATAGGTTGGTGATTTTGTGGATGAGTACCTAGGAACCCATTTTATATATTTCGACCTCGTAGTGTTTCCCAATCAACTCGACGATGTTGTGAGGCCCAGGTGGAAAAGCATGAAGGTTGACTGGTTCCCCTCTTCTTGAGAGGCTAGTCAAAAAATAAAAATCTTCAGTCGTTGGAGTCAATGACTATCCCTCGAGCATAAACCCCTCTACATCTGGGTGCCAGTAATCCACCAAGGCATTCAAAAACCTGGGTTGTAACCTCATGAGTGGACACCAGAAGAATTTCCACAACCCGCATTGTTTTAATGCAGTGACAGTAGCAGGGTCTTCCTCGATCAGTATATCAATGTCCTCATGCTCCCTCTCTCTCCAATGGACATACATTCTGCAAAATTTCAAGTTCAAAGGGGAGTTAAATAATGCATTTTCACTTTTTTTTTCATATGTTAGAGGGTGTACGCGGGTTGTACTGGGAAAAGTAGTGTATGTATGTGAGAATATTATTCTTTTCCTACGTGCATATGCAGGCTGTTCTTAGACATCCCGCGTACATGTAGGGCCGACCTTATTAAGGGTGCGCGCCCACCCCAAAACAAAAAGAAATGCAAAAAGAAAGTATGGAAATGTAGGAGGAGCTAGTTTGTACTTACTTGGTCCAAGCAGAAGTTTGTTTCATCCACTGAAGCTCCCGAAATCAACTTCTTTCACAAAGGGGTGTTTTTGAATTTTTGGTCAATTCTTAATCTGCAATGGTGATAATGAGTTGCCAGCTTCTATTTATAGACCTTTTTTGGCCCTTTTTGTCACTTTTGGACCCTTTTTGTCATTTTCTCTGGCTTGAAAAGAATGTACGTGGTTCTTGATTTTCTCATTGGATGTTACGATACACTTTACTTTTGGTTCGGTGAACTTTTTGGGAGTTGGGGCACTTTTAAGGTCCTTTGGTGAAAATTCATTTTTCCAACTTTGTGCATTTAAGTTAGGATTCCACCTCCACTTGTTGCACCTCGTTGTATTTTTCTCTTTACCATAGGATCGAACCCACCGAATGGCAACATGGAACCGTCATTGCTGCTCTAGAAGTGTCTTAATTTAGTGGTAGATCCTACCTTCACATGGATGCCCTAGGTAGATCCTGGTTGCATTTTGGTGTCCATGTTGTCCTTAATGACTTTAGGCTCATGAGTCCTGTTAGTCTTGTCTTAATTATGAGTTTGAGACTTTACATGTCTGATATGTCATCACTCTTGGCTTCACCCTAGGGACTCCCAAAAAATGGGTCTTCTTTTAAGCCCTTTTCAGACCCTCTAAACATGAAAAGATTGTTGAGCGATCTTGTTGCCCTTCATGCTCATCAAGCTCAAATTTGAAGGCACATCGGTCCAATGGTAGTTTACCTCTTTTTTGGTCCGGACAGTCAATTGTACGATCGAAGGTATACTCTAGAAACTCTGGTTCGCTAGAAGAGTATTCTCAGGTATAAGTTTAACCCTTTTTCAGGCCTGAGGGACTAAATTTATGAAAAAGGAACACTCATGGAGTCCATAGTTAAGCTCTTTTCGGACTCCCTAAAATTGAAAAGATCGTTGAGTGAGCTTGTTTCTTCACACTCGCTAAACTGGTCTAGAAGAACATCCTTCATGGAGTCCATAGTTAAGCTCTTTTCAGACTCCTTAAAAGTGAAAAGATCGTCGAGTGACCTTGTTCTTTCACACTCGTTAAATGGTTCAAAAAAAAATCTACTGGCATGAGTTTACCCCTTTTTTTGGCCTATAGATTAAGGAGGAAAAAGGTACACTTCGGGAGATTCATCTTGCTGCAAGAGTTCTCCTAAGTAGATTTTATACTTTTTCAGGTTAAGGACACTAAATCTAGAGAAAGGCAATGAGTCCATATTTAAGCTCTTTTCAGACTCCTTAAAATTGAAAATATTGCCGAGTGATCTTGTCTTTGTCACACTCGTTAAAATGGTTTTGAATAGATGTATTTTTGGTGCTAATTTATCCCTTTTTCGAGCCAACTAGACTATCTTCGAAAAAGGTACCCCTATGGAGTCTTCTTTTATGCTTTTTCAGACTCTCTAAAAATGAAAAACACTGATCTTACCTTCTCTGGGCTCATAAAAAATACATTGGAGGGGGTTTTCATCGTGTCTTGCTAATCACAGTTGCATTCCTACAATTTTTGGCCAAATGTCAGCTCCTTGTGGCTCTCAACTGAACCTTTGAAGCATGCTTTACACGCAAGCCTTGTAACACTTTGCCTCTGTGATCTGACACCTTGACCCATGGAGGAATTTTCTAAGTGTCCTTTTCCTGCATATGTTTCCTTACTATGAGAATTAGTGTGTTCCTTGTGCTTGGAACTAGTTTTCTTACAACACTCTTTCCTCCTTTGTAACGTAGCATTCTTTTATTCTTTTTCGATCTTTCAAAATATTGGAAAAGACAAAAAAATAAAATATACCCCAAAAAGAGGATGGAAAAAGTATTTTCTTCTTATGGCAGCACAATGAGTCGCCCTTGGACAAAGCACATCCTTCTCTTTGTTCGTCAAGCTTTGGGATTTAATATGACCTTAGGAAGTTGTTCTCATAACATAGAGTTGTGTTCTCCTCCATTTGGTTATCCTTCCAAACACATGGAGAGTTTGTGTTTCCTCCTGCATCGTGAACTTATGTCAATGTCATACTGCCTTAGTCTGATCATCAGTCATGCTATTGTCCAAGGGAAGTTTTACCCAACTTGAGTTGGTCTTTCTGTAGTTTGTCTCTTTCCCACATGCCCGACCATCTCTAAAGTCCAATCAAGTCTTTGTTCAAAATCACTAAATTTCTCTGCTTGATCACCGAGATCCTCTTGTTTGTTCCCCGACGAGTCATTAAAGACCTCTAGGTAGTGAAGTGTACACTCACATTACACTCCTACCCAAGTTTCAAAGATCTTGAATTTTTTTCTCTAGCTCTGAAGACCTCATCTCCATCCATCAGGCATCGTTGGCTTCTTGAAGATGGATACTATACATCTATATCTTTGATTTTGAGATGTAGATCTGTCATGTATTGCTTGCGGCTACACTTTGTATATTTATATGACATGGATTTGCAGTGTATTTGATTGGCAACCATGATTTAGTTCATCCCGAGCATGGGTATGCCTGTCTCAGTGACACAATTGTTACTTTGTAGATGGAACCTCTCGAACTCTAGTCCCGGGCTCACTCGCTTCGTATGTTGGTAAATATTTGTAATGTATTTCGACCATCATATTCTCTTTTGACCTCACACATTAGGGGGCATCTGTTATAATCCTAAATTTTACCACACATGCAGACCTGGCATCAGGCCATCTTACTTACTATTTTCGCGAAGCCAATACATAACAACTCTTCTTAAAAACACTATTTTTGAAGATGTATGCGACCTGCACCAGTACTACCCGCATATGTACGCTAGATGCACCACTATTGCCCATGTACATATGCTATATGCACCATTACAGCCCGTGTATACCCACAAAAGTTGAAAAAAATAAAAAGTTGCAAGGGATTCGTTGAGATTACAGGCTATTGGGTGTTTTATTAACCAATTGACCACCTATAGCCCGTCACCCAACCGAATAACCATGTTTATGTCATATAAAAAGAGGTGTTGGTATCTCATTCCAAGGAGAAACATAGCTATAGTGAAACTCTGCCCATTTCACTTTCCCCCCTTGCCCCAAGAATTTGCAGCCACATTGTGAGTTTTGATCCAGAATTCCCTATTCTTTCCTTTTACCTCATCCATAAGACTATGCCCATTCTCTAGAGATAAGTGTGAGAGAAGAAGGATACATGGAAGCAGTTGGATCTTGGTGAAGAGGATCCTAGGACCGGGTTCGAGGAGCAATCACGGATCTCATTTTGTAGGTAACTATGTGAGATTAATATAAAGAAGTACTTTTTTTGTCCCGCCATATGATGTGTTCAATCTTCATGTTTGATATACATTTTGTTATGACATCTAACCCACTAATTCGTATATAGAATGCATGTTCTTATTTTCTTGTTTTTCTTTTGGTGAATGCAGGTCATCCTTGGGAGGAGATTTATAGTTGAGAAGTGACCGAACGCAAAGGGATCGACACCGGACGTGGAGTTTAAGGTAAGAATACCATATCCCTATACTTTGTACTTTATGCATGAATGTAGGGTGTTTTCGAGATAGTTTTTAAAAGTAGGAGACTTTAGATGGTTAGCTCTGCCTACACTTTAGAACTCTAGTGGAGTCCATAGGGGGGTTTTACCACTATAGCATAGAACTAGACCTAGACCTAGAACTTTCCATTCCATGCCTTGCATTTCCAAGCCTTTCCTTTCCTTTCTATGCCATGCATTTCCTTTCTTTTACTTGCCATACCTATACCTACACCTTGCCATGCCATGCCTTGCCTTACCATGCCTTGAAGTTCTTTCCCTTACCTTTCCATACCTAGACATACAACTAGACCTAGTCCTTTCCTTGTCATGTCTAGCCTTTCCTTGACTTTCCACGCCATTCCTTTCCTTACCATGAATTCCTTGCCTTTCCATGCCTTGCATTTCCTTTCCTTTCCATTTCCATACCTAGACCTAGACCTTTCCCTTCCATTTATTTCTGTTCCTTTTCTTTTCTTTCCATGTATATCCTTTCTTAGCTTGCCATGTTTTTCCTTGCCTTTCTTTGCCTTGCATTCCCTTGCCTTTCCTTGAATTTCCATACCATGCCTTTCCATGCCTTGTCTTTTCTTGACATGTCCATCCTTGCATTGTCTTTCCTTGCCTTGACTTGACATGCCATGCCTTTTCTTACCATGTCATGCCTTTCCTTACCACGCCTTGCCTTTCCATGCCTTCTCATGCCTTTCACTACCTTACCTTCCCTTTCCATACCTATACTTAGATGTAGATGTAGACGTAGAAATTTCCTTTCCTTTCCTTGCCGTGTCTAGCCTTTCTTAGCCTTGCCATGTCTTTCCTTGCCTTGCCTTGCCTTTCCTTGCCTTTCCTTGCATTGCATTTTCATACTTACACCTAGACCTAGACCTATACATTTCCTTGCCTTTCATTGCCTTTCCTTGCCATGCCTTGCCATGCCTTTCCATGACTTGAATTTCCTTGTATTTCCTTTCCTTACCTATATATATACCTATACCTATAACTTGCCCTGCCATGCCTTGAATTTCCATACCTAGACCTAGAGCTAGACATTGTATTTCCATGCCTTGCCTTTCCATGTCTAGCCTTCCATTTCCTTTCCTTTCCTCGACTTTCCATGCCATGATTTTCCTTGACATCCCTTTCCTTTCCTTTCCATGATTTTAATTTCCATGCATTTCCTTGACTTTCCATGCCTTGCCTCACATTTCCTTGCTTTGGCTTGCCTTTCCTTTTCTTGCCATTGTCTAGGTCATGGTCTATGTCATGGTCTAGTTCATGCTCATGGTGTAGGTCCAGGTCTATGTCATGGTTTAGGTATAGGTCTAGGTCATGGTTTAGGCCTAGGTCTAGGTCTAGGTATATGTCATGGTCATGTTTTATGTCTAATTCTATTGCCAACATGTCCTTGAATGGATTTAGGAGGTGATTTGCAACTCACAATAAAAATCTAACTAGGACTTGGATGGATGAACTGTTGGTTGCATTGGATTCAAGGCATCGATTATCAACTAGAGGGGCCCCTTTGATGCCATTATGTTTCCCAGAAACATGTTTGTTGGAGGATCTCAAGAACTAGGGTTTCGTTTAGTGAGGCACAATGTAATTTCTAAACAAGAGGTCGATTTTGAAAAACACTGTGTTGGGAGATCGTGAGTAGCATGGTCACATGGTCCTTGGAAAAACAAATTTGAAGGAGATTAAGAAACTCTGTTATGTCGCTCGGCTTGGATTTTATTCCCCTAGACCAAATTTCCAACATGTCCTTGAATTACTTGAGGAGGCAAGAAGAAAATTGTGATAAAACTCTAACCAAGCCTTGTATGGATGAACCATCAGTTGTATTAGATCAGGGCACTAGTTTTCAGATAATATCCCCCCTCTATTGTCATTCTGTTTCCAAGAAAAAGAATTTGTTGGAGGATCTCAGGAACTAGGGTTTTTCTTAGTGAGGCACAATGGAATTTATGAACAAGAGGTCGATTTTTAAGAACACTATGTCGAGAAATTGTGGGTAGAGTGGTCATGGAGGCATTGTCCAAAAAGATGTGTGGGAGCTTATGGAACTTTTTTATGCAACTCGTTTTGTATTTTATTCCCTCAGCCCAAATTGCCAACATGTCCTTGAATGACTTGAGGAGGTGAGTTTCAACTCATGATAAAACTCTAACTGAGCCTTAGATAGAGAAACCGTTGGTTGCATTGGATTCAAGGCATCGATTTTTCAGCTAGTGGGGCCCCTCTACTATCATTCCATTACCAAGAAACATATTTTTTGGAGGATCTCAGGAACAAGGATTTTTCTTAGTGAGGCACAATGCAATTTTTGAACAAGAGGTCAAATTTAAAGAACATTGTGTTGGGTGATTATGGGTAGCATGGTCATGTGGGACTTCACCAAAAAGACATGCAAAATCTTATGAAACTTAGTTATGCTGCTCGATTTGGATTTCATACCCCCAGAAAAAATTCCAACATGTCCTTGGATGTCTTGAGGAGGCGAGTTGAAACTCATGATAAAACTCTAATTGAGCCTCAAATGGATGAACCATTGTTACAAATAAAAAATACTCACTTTGATAGTGTCGCAAGTGTCGTTATTACAAAGGTCGCAAGTGTTGCATTTTGCTCACAAGTGTTGCAAGTGTCAAGGAAGAATACTGCCATGATGCCTATGTCGTGCCTATAAATGTCATCAGGAGGACACTTGGCACATGTCAAACACTTGATTTGGAAGAGGAGGAAAGGTTAACTGGGCTCATGTACCTTTTGCCATCTAAAAACACTCAAAAAACTAAGTTTTTGGAGGGGAGCGCTCCCCTATAACTATCTCAGGAGTGCTGGCACCCCCCCATAAGCCATAAAGGAGTGTTATAGCATTGCATCAGCCCTTCTACAGGAGTGATCCTATCCTTAGAAGTGTTGGCGCTCCTCTATACACTACTAGGGAGCGTTATAGCACTCCAAGTTCCCTTTTGAGGGAGCACTACCCATTTTAGGCAGTAGTTGATTTGTTGAGAAGAATGGGGGAAGGATATTTTCATTCTTAGAAGGTAGTTGGGTTCAAATTCTCAATCAAGCCATGATCTTAAGGTAGATCCCTAACTGGAGGAGGAAAATCCTCAACTCACCCCAAGGATATCTCAAGTTGTTGAGCCTCTCCAAGGCTATATAAGCAAGCTTTCTAATGGTGAAAGGGGACTGAAAAGGGAGAATCACACCAAACTTATGATCTTATAGCTGGTGCTGAAATAGAGATATTTTGGAAGTAAGAGACCTATGATCTCATAGGGAGAAATCGGTGAAGCTATCATCATTCAGATCGTAGATCTTTTGAGCAAGGGGTAGACAAGGAGGACTTGACAAAACTGCTGCTTTCCATCTACGGCTGTAAGCAATGTTTTGTCCTCATTAATATAATTTGCTTGGCTTGTTTCTTTCTAATTAGAGTTCAATCTCACATGAATTTGTCTCTTTAGTATATAGATATATTTCAGACTAATCTTGATAGAGTAGGAAGTGGTCGTACTTTGTTTGTCTACAGGGCTTATCGAAGAGCGAAAGATTGGAGCTCAACTCGAAGCGTGTAGGGACAAACACCGGTAAAAGGTACTTCTTTTCTCCTTCCTCCTCACACACTAGTCCACCTAGATCTAAAAGGAAGTTAGTGACCATGATAAGCACTTTGTGTCTTAGAGTTAAGAGTCTATCTCTTTGAGGAGATCTACCTATCCGTAGGGAGATTTTCCTTCAACAGAAATTGGTGACTCCGCTAGGGAGGAATCAAATCGAAACCTTTGGTTTTGATTTTTCCTCATAGAACTTGTGTTAATATTTGATTGACGTCAGACCTTGTTCACCCCTTTATCTCTAATTGCACTTTCTGATTGACTCTTTACCCCATCACACTCATCTTGCCTATCAAAATTTGATCAAAACTTTGGGTTTTTGGACATTTTTATGAGTTTTTTTAGCCTGGCGCCCCCTACCCATGTTAGCATAGGGAAAACACTCCCTAAAGGTGTTGGACAGAGTGTTATAAATCTCTAGTGGCCCTTACACCAGAGCGCCAACCTTTTTTTTCACAAAATCTCTTAAAAAATTACATTTTTTGGAGGTCCAAACCCTGTTTCTTCACTTGCTGAGCTGCTTTGTGATTCATGATTCTTCCTTTGACCTTTGACATGCTTCCTCCTGAGAAGTAATCACCTTGTTGTTCAGATTTTATGTTCGACAACACAGGTATTCCAACAGAGGACGAGCACCTTCAGTAACCACTCACATAACCAGATCAAAGATCAACACACCGATGTTTTCACGTGGTAAAACCCCTACGGGGAAACATCCACGGCCCCAGCCAACGCGGCCACTTGGAGCAGTTTATTAATGCAAAGAAAAAGA
>JASDQU010753025.1:7564-18742 GCA_032191745.1 Picea mariana | reverse complement strand
TAATCAATTATGCATACATGAATGATATTTTTCAGCCGAGATAGCCATGGCATAGGTAACCAAGGAAGAGGTAATTGAAACAGGGGCCCTAAAAGGCCAAGATTCTCCATACACTTTGATGTAGACTCGCAAGAGTTAGGCCAGTTGTTTCAAGATGGATTTTTTAACTGGATTGGGCAAGGAGTGGTCCCACCTAGGCCTGAAAGGCCTCCCTTCCAAGCCCCACAGGTCCCTGGTATTCTCATTCCTCGTCATGTCTCATCGTAGCCTAAAGTTCCCAAAAATGACGGATGGCAAGAGATTGTCCACCCGATAGTATCCCAACATCATGGCTGGCCCAATTTGTCTTTAACTACTCCCCCGCCTATCAATCAATTTGTCCAAGGTGTCCCTATCCACTCACCAGTTCAGTGTTCCCATGCAAGTAAAAGGTTGAAAATTGATGCCCACCATGCCCCTGACAAAGGAAAAACCATTGCTTCCCCTTCCTCACCTTCCAATGGCTTCGACAAATCTGTGTCCTCCCACATGCATTTGAGGGACGATTGCTCTCATGTGATAAATGATATTAGGCCTAAAGGCTCAACACAACCAAAGGAAAATTCAAAGAGATCAAAAGGTGACAGCAACAACAAGGGAAGGATTGCATCCCAGAGTGGAAAATATGGATTTTAAGTTTTTTTTAATTTATGAATTGATAATAACAGTTGACTTTTGGAATTTTGGATAACACATTATTTTTTGGATATGTGAGTAATATATTTTGTAAATAATTTCAATTATTATTGAGATAAATTTTCAAATATGAATGTGATTATGGGAGTCACAAGGATGGATGTTTTGTTTAATTAACTAGTTGTGTTATGATTGTTAAAAGCTAAAGGGAGTCAAAAGGGGTCCCACCTACTAGTTATTATTTATTTTAAAAACCCTTATTATGATTATTACTTTTCCATCACTACTTGGAGGACTATTTGGTGCTCGTGATATGTTACCCTTGGGGGGGAAGTTGTTATAGGGGGCTGAGGTGCCTCCCATGGACCCTTGCAGAGGAGCGTTAGACCTCCCTACCCCCATACCTAAAGTCTGTAGGGTGGAGTAGGTGAGGACCGAGTTCATGTCAGAGTTGGGCATCTCGTATGAAAACGAAGGGCCTATCGCACTCTGCATAAACAGTGTAGTGATATCTGCCATGGACGAAATCAGACCACTGTGCAAGGTAGAGGCGGTCGAGACCATAGTGGCACAAGTCTATACCACATGTTGACAGCATTGTTGGTTTAGCACAAGAAAATCCCACAGATATGTTGTCAAACCAATTGCAACAATTTTCGATACATCAGACAGTGGCCAACCCAACTCCTAGTTTGACTGCTCCCCCTGCTCAGACGTCAGATGTACACAGCGTGCAATCGACAAACCCAAAGGCCGACCAACAGGCCGAAGGGAAGAAAAAATTGTGAAATAAGGGTAAGGGGGATAAGAAACTGACCAATAATGTTGGTGGGGGAAACACAGAGAGAAAGAGGTTGAAGTATCTTTGCAACCTTTGCGTGGAAGACCACCCGAATCACCTGTTCCCTCAACTCGCAGAGGCCCAAAAGTTAACAACAACAACCTACATTATTAACGAACCCATTTCCTCATGGGAAAAATTTAACTCAATCCTCTGTGAACGCGGATGGGGGAATTCAAGGACCCCCTTTGTTGTCTACTAATCCCTTGACCTCAAATATCTATATGTTGAAAGGTGAATCTCACAAATCTACTAGGGCACATTATTGCAGAATGCCAAGTATTGCCAAAAAGGGTAAAGAAGCCGAAAACCCATCTATTCCTCTCCAGATTGAGAGAACGATGGGTGAAACAATGAGAAACATCCCGAAAGGGGCATTCAAGAAGGCTTCCCATAATCCAAATGTGAGGGTCGCCCATAACTACTCTGTGGTGGAGGATTTCTCTGCAAACCCCTTGCGCAATGTCTTCTTTGGAGGTCCTCCAGAGATTCTCTTCTTAGAGAAAGGCTTTGCTAGCCACCTTAGGATCCACTGAGACATGTAATCTAGGAACTAT
The DNA here is from genome assembly GCA_032191745.1 of Picea mariana. Taxonomy (NCBI): domain Eukaryota; kingdom Viridiplantae; phylum Streptophyta; class Pinopsida; order Pinales; family Pinaceae; genus Picea; species Picea mariana. The sequence continues at coordinate 16,669 of JASDQU010753025.1, read as the reverse complement.
CACGATTGATACAACCTACTTGAAGCCTTGTCTCCCATACCACATCACATTTCAGATAGAAGTGGCTCACCCCACGAAATATTATACCTATAATTTTTTCTGTATGGTGGTTGATGAGGGTGCCTCGACATGCTTGATGTCGTTGGCGTGTTGGAAGGCCATTGGCCAACTAGTTCTATCTCCTTCACCTACTCTTCTTACAGATTTTTATGGCCATTCTTTTAGACCACATGGAATCATTCCTTCTTTCCCCATGCAGTTAGGAGGGAATACCATGTGTGTCGAATTTGAAGGGGTCGATGCACCTCTCGACTACAACCTCATGTTAGGAAGGAGTTGGACATATGCCATGCATGCAGTGGTTGCCACAGTTTTTCGGGTCTTGTTGTTTCCACATGAGGGACAAATCATGACCATTGATCAATTTTCCTTCTCCAGACCTGACCCTTCATCAGGGGAATCCACGGTCCCAATGATTGATAACCCACAACCCGACGTCATCAACATGGGGGTTGGTTTGTGCCCACCTCTCATGGGTACTTTCGATTACCTACCTCTTTATGAAGATGTCAAAATGATATCGGTTGTCCCCGACCAGCCTAAGGCTGAAATATTTTCAGTGTCGTCGCTCCGCATGAAATACTTTAATGATCAGTGGATTCTTCCTTCCCCATCAGCCACGATGGAAGGGATAGGGCATCATGGAATATTCATTCCCTTGTCCATGACAAAATTTGTGTACTTTATAGTCCAGTAAGATTCCACCAACCCCGATCCGACTCCCACACAGGATTTAGATACAGTTCTCAAGCCTTCCTGGGCTCAAGGTTCCCTTGCCACTACAGATTCTTTAGACTTGGTCTTGCCCTCTGACGAGGTGATTTTAGAGGCATTAAATGGTTTGAATAGACCCTGGGATGATCTCTATCACAGATCATATTTACTCCCAGAGTTAGGAAGAATAGAGGCAAGATAATTTGTGTTGACTATGACTAGAGATAGGTCTTGTCCTATCAATCCTCTGGCTACGCACACAGTTTATGCCGAGGGTAATATGGAAACCATCGCTAAAATGATACCTATTGATATCTCCAGAACCCCTGGCATCATGGAGAATGTCTTCATCCAAGTGGATTGTTCCCCCGAGGAGATTCAGATCTATACAGATTTATTTAAATAATTCTGCGACATTTTCTCCTAGTATTACGAGAAATGCCAGGAATTGATACAAGAATCGTCGAACATGAGATTACGACTTACCCTGATGCCAAGCTGGTCTAGCAAAAGCTTCGTCTGGTTAATCCTCAGAAATTAGTAGCTATTAAGGCTGAAGTAGAGAAACTACTCAAAGTTGGTTTCATCTACCCCGTTCAATTGACTCAATGGGTGCCAAATCCTATTTTGATCAACAAAAAGAAGGGAACGATTCGTGTACGTACGAAATTCTCTGATTTGAACAAGGCATATCCAAAGGATAATTTCCCCACCCCATTCATTGACCATATTGTTGATGAATGCGCAGGTTGTGAGGTCTTTTCATTCATGGATGGTTTTTCAGGATACAATCAGATACAGATTAAGCCCGAAGACTAGCATAAAACAACTTTTATCTATCCATGGGGTACATTTTCTTATCAAAAGATGCCTTTTGGCCTAAATAATGTTAGAGACACCTTTTAGCAAGCCATGTCTTTTTCTTTCCATGACCTCAAACACATAGTCGAGGCTTATCTCAATGATTTAGCATCACGATCTCCTAAGAGAATTGCTCATCCCACACACCTCCGACTTATCTTTGAGCGATGTCGCTACTATCGGATTCACCTGAGTCCAAACAAGTGCAGTTTTTTCTTGATGTCGGATCATATTTTAGGTTTTATAGTGTCGAAAACAGGGATCATGGTCGATCCTCTAAAGGTTGAGGAGATAGTTCAATTTCCTCCACCATGCACAATCCCTCAGCTTCAGAGTTTATAGGGAAAAGACAATTTTCTTCGGCGTTTTATCGCAAACTAGGCCGAGATCACTAAAGGGTTTATGTGTTTACTGAAGAAGGGAGTTCCTTTTCATTGGGACGAAGCTGCTCAACGCTCTTTTGAAGTGTTGAAACGCACCCTCATGTCTGCCCCTCTACTTTGACCAACCAATTATAATAAAGATTTCTTATTGTATTTAGCCACGACAGAGTCAACATTCGATATGGTATCGATTTAGGAGGATGATTTAATTGAATAAAATGTCATTTATTACCTGATCCGAGGCCTGTTTGGACCAAAACTCAACTACTCCCACGTTGAAAAAATTACATTGGAAGCAGTACATGTTGTCCAATGGTTCCATCACTATATCATGTTTCACAAGACCACCGTCATTGCCATTGTGAATCTGTTCCAATATGTGTTGACACGAGTGTAATCGGCGGAAAGATCAGTAGATGGATTGCTATCCTCCAAGAATTTGACTTGGATTTTGTGTCTTTGCAGAACTTATATTAGAACTTTTGGTCGATTCAAGTGATGTTACGCCCGAAGAATCACCGATTAAAGGAGATATTTTTCTAATTTCATCTTCAGACCCCTGGTATAGAGATATACTAGTATATATATAGACTTTGAAGTGCCCCACCTCTGCTTCTCATGATGAGCATCGATGTATATTCCATCAAGAAAAAAACTATCTCATACTCGAAGACACTTTGTATCGTCGGGGTGTAGATTTCATCCTTCGTCGATGCCTTACTCATGAAGAAGAGAAACTCATGCTTAACGACTGCTACATTGAAGCATGTGGTGGTCATTTGTATGGGTTGGAAACAACCCAAAATATTCTATGAGTCAGTTATTATTGGCTGACGTTAATCAAAGATTGCATTGAATCGATCAAGAAGTGCCATCCATTTTAGATCTTCTCTCAGAAGATGAGGGAACACCCCTCTCCTATGTTTCTCGTCAATACAGTTGGCCCCTTCAATAAGTGGGGGATTGATTATACTACATTCCACCTCCCTTTATATAAGGGGAACTATTATATCATCGTAGCAGTAAACTACTTCACTAAGTGGGTCGAAGCTATGCCAACGTTCAAAGATGATGGAGAGAGAACAACTCTCTTCTTGTTTAATTAGATAATAGCAAGGTTCATCGTCCTGAAGGAGATTGTCATTGACCATGACAGTCACTTTCATAAAAAAATGATGTCCAAGTTAACATCAAATATAGGGTTGAGACAAGAACACTCATCACCTTATTACCCACAAGCGAATGGTCAGGTGGAAGCTGTGAATAAGTCTCTCAAGACCATTCTACAACAAACGATCAACTCGACCAAGTCAAATTGGCATTTGATGTTGTACTCAGCATTGTGGGCCTACCAAACGTTTGTGAAGACTGCCACTAGTTTCTCACCTTTTCAAATCCTTTACAGGTTGGAAGCAGTCTTGCCTATAGAATGAAAGATCACATCTCTTAAATTGGCAGTAAAATTATTACCAGACACTTCATCGCTTAAGGAATGCTTATTATATCTTGAGCATCTCGATGAGAAACGACACGATGCAACCTTTGCTAATAAGGCTCACAAGAAAAAATTCAAGTGTCAGTATGATTGGTCCATTCATCCTCAGATTTTCTCTTAAGGCAACCTTGTCCTGGTCTATGTCCAAGATAAGGATTCCCTGGGGGTAGTCAAGTTCAAACCCATGTGGTTCATATCATTCATCATGAAGGAGGTATTAAAGAAGGGAGCTTATCGTCTGGTTGATTTTGATGGGAACACTTTAGTGAAGCCTAGAAATGGGCTCTACCTCAATAAGTATTACTCATAGGTGGTTCGCCTTGGGTGACTTGATGTATATATGTATAGTTCTTATACATTTTAGTTTTTGTGTTTTTGTTTTATGGATGTGTCATTTTTTATGTCATCTTTTTCACTGTCGCAGATGTCAAGTGAATCAAACGTGTTCATTGGATTCGCGGACAGTGCTAGCCGACACACTCAGAGGCTTGCTTCTGCAACTTGGGTGATCTTCACACCTCAAGGCTAGTTATTATCTTCTGGAGGTATCTATTTAGGTGACGCCACAAACAATGTCACCGAATACAATGCAGTAATAGAGTTGGTTCGTGATGCCTTGACGCATGGTATCTCTTACCTCTGATTCTACTTAGATGCACAATTGGTTGTGTCTCTGTTAAATGGGGTTTACCACGTTTATGATCCTACTCTACATCGATGATTCCTTAGGGTACATCTCTTAGAATGTTGTTTTTATTACATTACGTATATCCATGTTTCTAGGAGATTGAATCAAATGATAGATACTCTAGCTAATCAAGTATTAGATTGGCATATTGCACAAACGTAAGAAAAATCACACACATACACATGTAAATAAATTTGTAAATAAATGTAACCCATAAGACAAAAATATGTACATATATGTATATAGAAAAATTATCAGAGTACATAGGTGGGCGCAAGTGCCTCAAAAAATAACGAGTTTGGTATACAACGTGGGGCTTATGCCCTCAAAAATACAAAAAGAGTTCTCATAACACGTAAATGGTCCACCCTAAGCTAAGCACAAGGCCTATTGGCCCTGCCATAGTGGACTAGAGTGTTTGCCAAATGCCGAAATAGCTAGACCCAATTTCGTGGCACCCCAACAACATGAGGCTGCATAGATGGTGGGAGATCTTGAAGGCCTCAATGGTCCTCCCTCCCTCCTGTCGTGGCAACAATGTTGCCCATCTCCACACTACTGGGAAGTAGGCCACGTGCCCCTGTACTGTCTCTCGTGGACTAAGCCTAGGTACCCTCTCGAAGAATAAAGAGAACAGAATAATCCCGAACCTGAAGTTCTTATTGTTTCACCCACGACTCTCTGTGAGTTGTCTCTTCATGCACTCTAGCATAGTTGTGCTCCAATCGAACACTCATGCAGTTAAGAAATATACTGTGCAATGCATATGCACCTAGGAGGCTTGATGTAAAGTTGTGAATCTGGTGATCTGCGTAATAAGTAAAATTATCACTTTTAGTGGTAGGTTGGTGATTTTGTGGATGAGTACCTGGGAACCCACTTTATATATTTCGACCTTGTAGTGTTTCCCAATCAACTCGACGATGTTGTGAGGCCCAGGTGGAAAAGCACGAAGGTTGACTGGTTCCCCTCTTCTTGAGAGGCTAGTCAAAAAATAAATATCTTCAGTCATTGGAGTCAATGACTGTCCCTCGAGCATAAACCCCTCTACATCTGGGTGCCAGTAATCCACCAAGGCATTCAACAACCTGGGTTGTAACCTCATGAGTGGACACCAAAAGAATTTCCACAACCCGCATTGTTTTAATGTAGTGACAGTAGCAGGGTCTTCCTCGATCAGTATATCAATGTCCTCATGCTCCCTCTCTCTCCAATGGACATACATTTTGCAAAATTTCAAGTTCAAAGGGGAGTTAAATAATGCATTTTCACTTTTTTTTTCATATGTTAGAGGGCGTACGCGGGTTGTACTGGGAACAATAGTGTATGTATGTGAGAATATTATTCTTTTCCCACATGCATATGTGGGCTGTTCTTAGACATCCCACGTACATGTAGAGCCGACCTTATTAAGGGTGCACGCCCACCCCAAAACAAAAAGAAATGCAAATAGAAAATATGGAAATGTAGGAGGAGCTAGTTTGTACTTACTTGGTCCAAGCAGAAGTTTGTTTCATCCACTGAAGCTCCCAGAATCAACTTCTTTCACAAAGGGGTGTTTTTGGATTTTTGGTCAATTCTTAATCTGCAATGGTGATAATGAGTTGCCAGCTTCTATTTATAGACCTTTTTTGGCCCTTTTTGTCATTTTTGGACCCTTTTTGTCGTTTTCTCTGGCTTGAAAAGCATGTACGTGGTTCTTGAGTTTCTCATTGGATGTTACAATACACTTTACTTTTGGTTCGGCGAACTTTTTGGGAGTTGGGGCACTTTTAAGGTCCTTTGGTGAAAATTCATTTTTCCAACTTTGTGCATTTAAGTTAGGATTCCACCTCCACTTGTTGCACCTCGTTGTATTTTTCGCTTTACCATAGGATCGAACCCACCAAATGGAAACATGGAACCGTCATTGCTGCTCTAGAAGTGTCTTAATTTAGTGGTAGATCCTACCTTCACATGGATGCCCTAGGTAGATCCTGGTTGCATTTTGGTGTCCATGTTGTCCTTAATGACTTTAGGCTCATGAGTCCTTTTAGTCTTGTCTTAATTACGATTTTGAGCCTTTACATGTCTGATATGTCATCACTCTTGGCTTCACCCTAGGGACTCCCAAAAAATGGGTCTTCTTTTAAGCCCTTTTCAGACCCTCTAAACATGAAAAGATTGTTGAGCGATCTTGTTGCCCTTCATTCTCATCAAGCTCAAATTTGAAGGCACGTCGATCCAATGGTATTTTACCTCTTTTTTGGTCCGGACAGTCAATTGTACGATCAAAGGTATACTCTAGAAACTTTGGTTCGCTAGAAGAGTATTCTCAGGTATAAGTTTAACCCTTTTTCAGGCCTGAGGGACTAATTTATGAAAAAGGAACACTCATGGAGTCCATAGTTAAGCTCTTTTCGGACTCCCTAAAATTGAAAAGATCGTTGAGTGAGCTTGTTTCTTCACACTCGCTAAACTGGTCCAGAAAAACATCCTTCACGGAGTCCATAGTTAAGCTCTTTTCAGACTCCTTAAAAGTGAAAAGATCGTCGAGTGACCTTGTTCTTTCACACTCGTTAAATGGTTCAAAAAAACATCTACTAGCATGAGTTTACCCCTTTTTTCGGCCTATAGATTAAGGAGGAAAAAGATACACTTCGGGAGATTCATCTTGTTGCGACAGTTCTCCTAAGTAGATTTTATACTTTTTCAGGCTAAGGACACTAAATCTAGAGAAAGGAAACGAGTCCATATTTAAGCTCTTTTCAGACTCCTTAAAATTGAAAATATTGCCGAGTGATCTTGCCTTTGTCACACTCGTTAAAATGGTTTTGAATAGATGTCTTTTTGGTGCTAATTTATCCCTTTTTCGAGCCAACTAGACTATCTTTGAAAAAGGTACCCCTATGGAGTCTTCTTTTATGCTTTTTCAGACTCTCTAAAAATGAAAAACACTGATATTACCTTCTCTGGGCTCATAAAAAATACATTGGAGGGGGTTTTCATCGTGTCTTACTAATCGCAGTTGCATTCCTACAATTTTTGGCCAAGTGTCAGCTCCATGTGGCTCTCAACTGAACCTTTGAAGCATGCTTTACATGCAAGCCTTGTAACACTTTGCCTCTGCGATCTGACACCTTGACCCATGGAGGAATTTTCTAAGTGTCCTTTTCCTGCATATGTTTCCTTACTATGAGAGTTAGTGTGTTCCTTGTGCTTGGAACTAGTTTTCTTACAACACTCTTTCCTCCTTTGTAATGTAGCATTCTTTTATTCTTTTTCGAGCTTTCAAAATATTGGAAAAGACAAAAAAATAAAATATACCCCAAAAAGAGGATGGAAAAAGTATTTTCTTTTTATGGCAGCACAATGAGTCGCCCTTGGACAAAGCACATCCTTCCGTTTGTTTGTCAAGCTTTGGGATTTAATATGACCTCAGGAAGTTGTTCTCATAACATAGAGTTGTGTCCTCCTCCATTTGGTTATCCTTCCAAACACATGGAGAGTTTGTGTTGCCTCCTGCATCGTGAACTTATGTCAATGTCATACTTCCTTAGTCTGATCATCAGTCATGCTATTGTCCAAGGGAAGTTTTACCCAACTTGAGTTGGTCTTTCTGCAGTTTGTCTCTTGCCCACATGCCCGACCATCTCTAAAGTCCAATCAAGTCTTTGTTCAAAATCACTAAAGTTCTCTTCTTGATCACTGATATCCTCTTGTTTGTTCCCCAACGAGTTGTTAAAGACCTCTAGGTAGTGAAGTGTAAACTCACATTACACTCCTACCCAAGTTTCGAAGATCTTGAATTTTTTTCTCTAGCTCTGAAGACCTCATCTCCATCCATCAGGCATCGTTGGCTTCTTGAAGATGGATACTATACATGTATATCTTTGATTTTGAGATGTAGATCCGTCATGTATCGCTTGCGGCTACACTTTGTATATTTATATGACATGGATTTGCAGTGTATTTGATTGGAAACCATGATTTAGTTCATCCCGAGCATGGGTATGCCTGTCTCGGTGAGACAATTGTTACTTTGCAGATGGAACCTCTCGAACTCTAGTCCCGGGCTCACTTGCTTCGTACGTTGGTAAATATTTGTAATGTATTTCGGCCATCATATGCTCTTTTGACCTCACACATTAGGGGGCATCTGTTATAATAGTAAATTTTACCACACATGCAGACCTGGCATCAGGCCATCTTACTTACTATTTTCGCGAAGCCAATACATAACAACTCTTCTTAAAAACACTATTTTTGAAGATGTATGTGACCTGCACCAGTACTACCCGCATATGTACGCTAGATGCACCACTATTTCCCATGTACATATGCTATATGCACCATTACAGCCCATGTATACCCACAAAAGTTGAAAAAAATAAAAAGTTGCAAGGGATTCGTTGAGATTACAGGCTATTGGGTGTTTTATTAACCAATTGACCACCTATAGCCCGTCACCCAACCGAATAACCATCTTTTTGTCATATAAAAAGAGGTTTTGGTATCTCATTCCAAGGAGAAACATAGCTATAGTGAAACTCTGCCCATTTCACTTTCCCCCCTTGCCCCAAGAATTTGCAGCCACATTGTGAGTTTTGATCCAGAATTCCCTATTCTTTCCTTTTACCTCATCCATAAGCCTATGCCCATTCTCTAGAGATAAGTGTGAGAGAAGAAGGATACATGGAAGCAGTTGGATCTTGGTGAAGAGGAGCCCAGGACCGGGTTCGAGGAGTAGTCACGGATCTCATTTTGTAGGTAACTATGTGAGATTAATATAAAGAAGTACTTTTTTTGTCCCGCCATATGATGTGTTCAATCTTCATGTTTGATATACATTTTGTTATGACATCTAACCCACTAATTCGTATATAGAATGCATGTTCTTATTTTCTTGTTTTTCTTTTGGTGAA
>JASDQU010753024.1:55787-66368 GCA_032191745.1 Picea mariana | reverse complement strand
CATCTTTGTCAGGGTTTTGTGAAAGAAGTAAGGAAGGTTTATCCATCCTCTGCTTGTGAAATGATTCAGAAGTTTAAAATGGTAATACATTACCATGTTGTAGCGCCCCTCACAAGTGATATACACCAAAATTGCCTTTAACAGGGATTGCCACTTTGGTTCCAGATAGGACATGGGAATATCCTTCTTCCAGGTCAAAGCTTTATGCACTGGTAACAAATATGACCTGAATTCGACGTTTGATGGTGAGGTGGTTTTAAACCAACAGTCCCCCGTTCTGGATAACCCTGTGTATTTGGCAATAGCTGCTTCATCGATGATAATCTCCTCCCTGCCTATTTTAGCAATCCTTCCATCATAGGAGAGAGAAAAAGCTTCGGCCACTTGTTGGTGAAATGTTGTCAATTTCTCATAGTATGTGAAAACTCCAGTCTGTCTGAAACACTCTGCCACCTCCGGATGAGTTTCAAAATACCAAATGCCATCCACTTCGGATCTCAAAGCAGGACTTGCTTTCGACATGGGTCGATGCTGACTGTGCCTGAAACTGTGGGAAACAAGGTGTTCGGGAGGCAATGACTCTTGGAACTAGGAATACAGTCGATATCACTAATGAAAAATCGGTGAAATCGGGTGACAAAAGCATAGAATTAATGAATTCACTAAAACACTGACCCACTTTCGGACGAAAATTTAGCTAAGGAATGCCGAAACTTTAGATTTTCGGGGGCATTTGTATTTCTGAAACTTGAAAGAGAATAGTTTCCGAACTTACCTGATAACCCGACCAGGTTTACTTGACTCGGGATGCTTGCTGAACTCGGTGACACTTTGACAATTGCCAGAGAAAGCGGGATCAGGATTTTTGAGATACGATTTTACTGATAAAATCGCGAGCTTATGGTTGTCTTCAGCAATCTTCGGGATTCATTATAACTCATCGATTTTTCAGATGAAGGAATGACCTCGTAATGATGGCTGACGTACTTACCACTGAAATGGAGGGTAGCTCCGTGCAATCATACCTGCCAATCACCGCTCTGCGTGGATTTGAAATGATCAATGCATTTGATACGACACAGGGGTTTCAAACCTCTCGGATGGCCGCCACGAATGTGCATCATCTCCCGCATGGCGAGCTTTCGGTGGTTGTATTTCTAATCATTGCACCAATCTTTGACATCTGGCTCGTGCGAAAGCACGAGCTTTCATTTTTCCCGTTCAAACACTTTCGGTGGTTACTTGCCTTCTGCTTCGACCCCTTATTTGCCAAAAATGAAAACTTTCGGTGGTTAATGAACACATTGGAGGCTCGCCTAAACCACCGAAACCTGATATTTTGCCTTTTTCTTGACCGAACCAAAATCAACATTTCTTTTGAGATTGTTTTCAAAATATAGACTCTCTAACCTATTTACAGAAATTTAGAATTTAAATTTAGATCACAACCTATCATCTAAAAAGAAAATAAAATCCACCAATTTATTTGAGGAGTTAACATAACCTACAATACTTATAATACACATCAAATTCAGATGCACACTATGAATTGTTGACACACTTCATTAAATTTATATGCTTAAAAAATAACATAACTAGGATTGCAACATGGGGCCTTTCTCATGGTGTCAAATCACATTATTATTGTGATTTGGGATGTGTTTTGAGTTTTAATTAGATGTTATTACATAGTGTGGTCATTGTTATAGATGACCTTTACAAATTAGGTTAAAATTGAGAAATATGGAGAATTTGAAATTTGTATGCAAGTATCCATTGATTCATTTAATTTCAGTAAGATGAATGAAATTTATTGTATTTAGTGGTTGAATTTAAAAAAAAAAAATCCATAGGAATGTGTGGACAGTGTACTCATGTAGTCTTTTCTCAAACAAAGTTGTAGTTACTTATTTCATTAAAAAAAGTTTCTCATCCTTGGTTTCTATGGCCTTCAGACTAATTCACCATGTGTCATTGAATGACTCTAGGAAGTGAGTTGCAACTTGCCATAAAAATAAAAAAGTTACTTGGATCAATGAACCATTAATATGTTGGAATAATGACATTGGATTACAACTAAGAGTACCCCTCTCTTATCAGTCCATGCCAAAAATATTATTTTATTTGATGATTTCAAAAAATAGGGTTTTTCTCAGTTATAGAAGTTTGTATTTAGGGATCAAAATTTGAAAACCCTACTCTAGGGGCATATGGATAGGATACTCATTTATTCCTTACTCAAACATGTTTGAATGAATTTATGGAACTCAAAAACATTTCTTTGTTTGGTTTTTAAGCCTTCAGGGACAATTTTCCATGTGTCCCTGTATGGCTCAAGGAAGCAAGTTGCAACTTTCCCTAAGAGAAAATTGGGACTCCCATCTAACCAAATAGTATAGTGAAACTAAACCTAATAGAAGAGAAAAGACATAATGCCAAAAATATTATTTTATTTGACGATTTCAAAAAATAGGGTTTTTCTCAGTAATGGAAGTTTGTATTTAGGGATCAAAATTTGAAAACCCTACTCTAGGGGCATATGGATAGGATACTCATTTATTCCTTACTCAAACATGTTTGAATGAATTTATGGAACTCAAAAACATTTCTCTGTTTGGTTTTTAAGCCCTCAGGGTCAATTTTCCATGTGTCCCTGTATGGCTCAAGGAAGCAAGTTGCAACTTTCCCTAAGAGGAAATTGAGACTCCCATCTAACCAAACCGTATAGTGAAACTAAACCTAATAGGAGAGAAAAGACATAATTAAAACAGAAAGTAAACAATGTTAATAACATACAGTACATATAGATTCACTCTGGAAACCCTTAACCAGGAAAACTAGCAATGCTTGAGTGAATTCTTCTCTAATGTTGTCTTTTTCATTCACCGAATAAAGAGTTACATGACTAACCTTGGTCTACACCTAAGACCAATTCATCATCCTACTCCCTTGCTTAGTTACAAGAACAACTCTACAACCATTTTGGCTTCATCTTCATGATCATTACAGACTCATGACTCTCTCTACCAAGTAACATAGACAATAATACACAATGCCATATTTATAGGCATTTTCTACATATAAAACCCTAATTCATGGTAGCCAAAATGGTTACAGATCCATGAAGATGATTGGTTGTGATCTCATTATTCTCATGATTATGTCGTTCGTTCCAACCATCGGTTGAATACTAGTTGGCTACAAATCGACCATCCAATCGTCCACATTTCGACATCCAATCGACTCAATTTGACCTTTTTATGTTTGTAGCATCAGACAAGTACTTTCGCATACTTCTAAGTGTCTAGATGTCTGGAAGTTGCCCAAAACCCTCTACCTTATTAATTTTCTTTAATTAAAAAAATTATTAAAATAAAATGTTTTTATAAATAAAATGAGTTTAATTACGCCGAAAGGCGTATACCTATTGACAATGGGCAGAATTAATCACCTTTTAATCATAAATTTCAATCTTACGGTTCGCAATTGAAAATGCTGGCATATTCTTCGTCGTCCTCTCTAATCAATGGATGAGATTTTGATAAATTAACTTCCGCTCATTTATAAAGACGTCCGTTTATGTGATTATTTTTTCACATTTACTAAATCAAATTAAAAAATTACTTGCTCATCACCAGATTGCCACGTTCAGTGATTAACAAATAACAATAGCGATTAAGAAACTGGCCAGATGCGTATCGGCGCGTGGATGTAAATTGCTGCCGTTTCATTTCTGTTGAATTGGATGCAAATTAAAACTTTTTACAGTGCGCCGTCATTTTTTTACCAAGGCGGATGCTTATGGCCGCGTGGAAAATTGGTCGCACCTTCCCTTCCCTTCACGGCCAGCCCCATCAAAAGACGATTCGTTTCAAAATAAAATCAGTTCACTCAATCAATGCCAATCCCAGAAGACGTATCCTCCACGCACGCCACCCGTCATTCAAATGGTCCCTGCTCTCAGAAGCCATTCATTATTGCTCAATCGATCCATTCCAAATATGTCTCCCAATAGATAGATAGCCCAATAGATATGCTTCCCATCTGCCAGGAAGAACGGACAATGAGATCAAGAACGTGTGGGGCACCCGTTTGAAGAAGCGTCTCGCGCCTATGAAAGCCGAGTCGGTTGCAGGCGACGCACAGCCAGCGCCTTCGTCTTCCTTGAATGGCATACCAGGGTTCGAGTCCTCTAAGTTCGCAAATACTCTCTAATATGGACGCAAGAGCGCCATCAGCATGGGAGATCTGTGATCCGATTTATGTTTTGCCAGAACTCTCAGAAGACTTAATCTCATCTTCCAACAACATGTGCACAATTACTATAGATTATCAGACTACCAGCACTGATTCAACCTTAGATATGCTTCATTCTGACAGTATTGATTCTTTAGAACTGGAAATTGATCACAGTCGTTTATCGATTAATACCCTGGATGAGCTTGAATGCCACCCTTTATCATTATCGATTAAATATTTATCGATAATGATCGAAATAATTTCAAAGATCCAGCAAGGTTGCCTGCAATTAGCCATGATGATGAAGCAGAAATGGTCACCAGTTACTGTGACGGAGAAATAGTAATAAGCGCCGAGAGCTTAAAGAGCTCAATGAACCTGCGAGTTGATTCTCTCATGCATGAATTTGATGGCGCAGAAGTTGATTGGTTTCTTGACCACCTGGATAACATAAGTCCTGCCATGGATTCAAATAATTTAGCCACAAATACCAGTCAGCTCTGCAGTACTGATCTCCAGGTTGGTGACGGCATGGACTACTGGCGAAACATATTAAAACAAGTCGAGCCATTGCCCGACCTTCTCAGGTTTCGTCTCCGATTTTCATTATTATTGAACATTAAATTTGACCCTCACTGCTGATCGTTTGTCAGCTCTAAAGAAGTTTAGCTGTTCAGATCGATTAGCAGCATATTTTTTTTTTTAATATATTCTACATCTGAGGAACGCGTCTTAATAGTTTAAATTGGTGTTGGTGAGTTGTTTTACGAAATAGTTTTTTTTATTGAAATTTGGGTAATATAAATTTATATTAATTATTATTTTTTTTTAGTTTTTCAAAATTTATTTCTGAATACAGAAATGGATTCAGTATGCTATGTTGAAAATTTTTTAAAGCATTTGAATTTTACAAAAATAATCATTTAAATCTATCAATCCAACAATTTCTGGCGCAGTAAATATCTCCTAAAAAAATCTTCATTTAATAGAATCTTTCCTTTGACCAAAAATATTTAAACATGATTAATAATATATTGAGTCTAATGATTAATAACATATATTTTTTTTTAAAAAGTTACAAATTCAAATATAAAAAAATACACCAATTTTATGTTAAACTTAACTTTAATCTAAAATTATTATTATTATCATAAATTAATTATTCAATTTAATTTCATAATTTTTTAAATTTAAATAAAAAATTATAATTAAATGGCCTTGAAAAAACATTGTTATTAAATTAATAGCATTGAAAGAAACCATGTTACTTACCTAATCCTAAGCCTATCACATACAATAGAGTGGCTAGTCTTTCATAACCTTTTTTTCGCAAAGGGAGCAACCTGCCACATTTTGTTTAATAGTTAGGTGTTGATTTTATGGGCTTTTGTCTCTTAAGTTAATAACGGGCTTCGTTGTGTGTGCATGCGACTGACTAAACACAGAAATCAATTAACAAATTTATAATACTGAATTATAAAATAATACTTTATTAATTAAAATATTTTTAATTTTTTAAACTTAAACAAATAAAAAAAATCATGTATTTTTTCATATACTATTTTATAACATTTTAAATGTAAACATGACGTTTTTTTTCTTTGAATATATAAACTTAAAATGATATTTAAAACCAACTTTTTCATATTTTTTTAACTGATCATATTTTTTTTATATAATTTTATTAATCTTCAAATACATAAATTTTTTAGTTGTTTTCAACATAATGCTATAATTTTGTTTTTCTTTATTTATTTTTGGTTGGATTAATATGTCCATTTTGAAGGATGTGAATTTGGATGGGGAGGATAACAAACATGTTACCCAATCATCCTAGCTATGAATATGGGGTTTAACCAGTCACTTTTTAATCATATCGGAGATTGTTGTTAGAAGACCAAATAAGATTCTCTTTAGACATTTGGATTTTTGGAGGGAAGGAAAGAAATTCAAGAGTAATGATTGTTAACCTGGACTCATCCAAAACATATGATAGAGTGAGTTGTCTCTATATAAGATTAATTCTTATACACCTAGGGTTTTGCCCACATTTCGTTGCTTGAGTGATGAATTGCATCACATGCATTCCATTTTCTATTCCAATAAATGGTGTAGCCTCTCTGTTTTTCAGGCCAGAAAGAGGACTTAGAATTAGTCGCAAAAAGCTTGAGTAGATTGCAAAAGGAGGCCATTGAAATAACAGTTTCAAAGGGATAATGTAGGAAATTCATGTTATGTCACACACTTGTTGTTTGTTGATGATATMTTTATATTTTATGAAGGTTCAAGGAGAGTGGTTGAGAAGTTCAAAGAAATCATTGACATTTTTTCATGGCCACATGCATGACAATACATATAGAAAAATCAATGATATCCTTTTTGGGTATCTTCAAGTGTTGGAGAGACATTTGGGATATAGTTTTGAGGAAAGTTGGTTAATATAACTTGAACCTAGGTTCTTACAACTACGCGCCAACATCGAGATGGAAAAAAATTTCATCACATAATTGTTTCCCTACAATAATAATGGTTAAATTAGATGTCGGGTTGAAATACTTCAGCTTTCAACTAGAGGAAAATATGTATAACAAGTTTGATTAGCAATGGTTGATAACAAAGGTGTACAAAAAATGAACACTTGGTGTAATAGATGGCTATCCAGAGGGGGTCACATGGTATCAGTTAAAGCATTGCTAGAAGTTATTCCAATTTACTAGATGGTTCTCACATGGATCCGAAAAGGAGTGTTGGAAATGATCATAGGATTATGCTACGGGTTCATTTTGTTAGGGGATCAAGGATAAAAATAGATTGCTCTGGGATCTTGGAAAAAACTGCATTACCAAAGCCACAATAAAGATGGGGATTGAAGAATATTTTACTTTCTTCTAAGGAATTAGTTGCAAAGAATGTGGGTTCATGTTATTAAGGATAAGTACATAGCTCCAGATTCAATGGAGGAATGGATAAGAAATCCTATTAAGAGTATTCAAAATACCTCGATTATATGGGAAGTAGTTCACAGAATGTTTCCACTAGTTGGGAATTGGTTGGTATGGAGAGTGGGAAAGGGAGACAAAGTCCAAATAGTTTTAGATCCATGGATTGGAAATGGGTGACTTCATAGGTTACCTTCACAAATGATACACATAACTTAGGAACATTACTACGCATAATACACATAAATTCAAAAATTTTCTGCTAACTAAAATCCTTTAGCTTACCAGCTACAAATTATACAGAGATTAACCATTCTTATACAAATAACTTAATGCATCTACAACACATTGAATTAAATATGAATGCATCTAATTAACTCATTAAAACAACATATAATTCATTCACATTCACTTAGTAAAAATGCACAACAGTTAAGCGCATAAATTAACTTAGGAAATAGATAACCACTTATATTTTTAAAACAGTTGTGCAACCAGCTCTTTGGCATAGACATTCCACCCAACCATAGACACGTTGTTCCAGATCTCAACAACAAGTCACCCTTGAGTAGGGGCTAGGAATCCACAAGAAAGGGGGTATATCATAATCCACTCACAACTTAGACATACCACAACCCACTAGCATTCTCCTACAACTATCCCGATTTCCACTAGCTCTCCTCCTCTTGACCCACCCAACCAAAGGAATGTACCCCTTCACTGATCTCATTCCATTGGGTATCCTATTTGTTTATCAAGGTCGCTCTCTCACAGGTAACTGAGAATCTCACTTTTGAGAAATCAAGGGAACTCACTGCTAGGAAAACTACCAGGAAAACAATAGCAGCAAGCTTGCTTCTCCCGTGCAAATCACACAAGGTTTCACTCCTCATACCTGACAACCTAGTTAATTTTCAATCCCGACAACTTGATTCTTTAGTATATAGCTCAAAAAACGCTCCAAAATTCACCCATACTTCTTGTTCTAACTCCAATGCTCTTTTTTTTCCCGTTCTCTTCTTGTTGTTCATGCCAAAAACATGCCTATAAAAACTTCCCTCTTTGGCCATACGAATTTCCTTTTCCCCCAAGCCAGTTGAATGCTCACTCTGCCCAATATTGATTGTACTTCAACCCCATGCTCCCAAAAAATATGGGATGTGCATTTTTACACCCACCCTCTAACATGAGTTTAATAATTGGGATCTCATACACTCAAGGAAAAATAAGAAGGTTGTCCTCAATGATAATAAAATTCAGAAATCTAAGTTTGATTTAATACCCATAAATAATTTCCCCTTGGACCCCTCTTAGATATTCCTATATATTATGGAAAACATATCCCCAATATCTATCCATGTTCCCCAACAACTGGTATCACATTTTATTTATTTAAAAACAAAAATACAATTTGCATATTACATCGCTTGGACATAACCACATTTCATATCTACATTATGCATTAACAAAGTGGGGATTATAGTGGGGTTGTTACATTCCCTCTCCCCTACAATTGTGCATCGTCCTTGGTGCACAACACCATGCAAAAATACATATACAATTTATATCACAATATTTAGAAAAGAAAGCAAAATTCTACAATTTTTACCCTTCAACATTAGTCCCAACCAAAATCTCCTATTTCCTCTCATCTTACTGACCCAAGGAATGCACCCCCTTCACTGCTCTCAATCCATCAGGTTGCACCATTATTTTATCAGGGATGTCAGCGTAGGTGACCAAGAATTTTGAGATGTGTTTTCTAGAACTCTAGATGCCCAAAAATGGAGTCTTCCATTTTTAGCTTCTATTTTCTTCAAAATTGATAAAAAGTTGAGAGTAGTCCTCCCACATAGTTTCTTCGTGCTCTGATCCATATTATTTTGAGAATGACATGAAGGTAGAAATATAATAGAGATGTAACAAGAAGATACATAGGGATATTGTAAAGAAAAAAACAATTCATCCAGGCAGATAATGGTGGCCACCCACCTATTCCAACTGAATCAAAATAGTCTTATGACAATTTACCATTTTTAGCAGTTTTTTTTCTGTTCCTAAACTTCCGGGGTCATTTTGAGGGCCTAAATGAAGTTTTTTTTGGGATCGAGCACCTCAATAATAGACAAAGTATTTGATTGAGCCCAAAAAATGAATCTCATCGATGATACCTTTCCAACGAGATATCATCCACCCCAAACAAAGATCGTATGCCAAATTTACGCCCTCGGGAAGTTGATACACCAAACTACCCAAAATGGGGTCCACAAAACTGTTGGCTTTTGATCTTCTGAGGTTATGGTTTTGGATTTTCATTATGTTAAAAATGCCTTTAGAGCCTCATTTTAATCATCTTCTTGCGAATGCGAATAGCCGTCACATCTCTTCTCAGAGATAAGCTTCCACCATTCTAGCGAGTCTTTCACTCTGTATTTCTACAGTTTTGTACATTTTGCTCATTAATAGAAATTGTGTATTACTGTATCTCTGTGTTTATGGTTATATATATGATATATATATGTTATATTATTGGATATATGATATATCTCTGTATATTTATTTATTATATCTTCGCTCTCATTTCGTGCCAAAAATAATCCAGATCAGTGGTATCAGAGTAGGTTGTTCTTGATAGTTTTTTCATTGCATGTCCTCAACAAGGTCCGAGTATAGAAAGTTGGGTCTCGAGCTTGTGTCTCTTGAGGAAAATAGCTCTCACACACCCAAGAAATCCTCCATGGCGGAAGAAAAGAAAAACAACAGAGTAGACGATTCTATTAATTTGTTGCTTGAGCAAGCTCTCACGTGATAGAGGGACGAAATGTTGGATAATTTTTCCCACATCCTTCAATGCCCACCGATAACAGACAATGCATATTCATAAAATGGACACTTTGGAGGCACCTCGCCTTTCAAGGTACACGTCAATTTTGATATTCCTGTATTTGAAAGACAGATGGATGCGGATGCCCTAGAAAAATGGTTAAATTTGCTAGAAGGTTATTTCTCTGTTCACAATTTTTCTGATTGGGAAAAGATTACCTTCACACTCCTTAAGGCTCTTCCTCATGTCAAACATTGATAGGAAACTTACAGGGAGAAAATTTCCATGGAGGAGTCTAGAATATATGGGGCCGAGCCCAATTGGGATTTTTTTGTGGATGCGGTCAAGGAACAATATTACCATGTTGGTAACTATGATGACCAATACATGAGATGGTCCAAACTGTGGCAAGAGAGGGGCCAAATAGTGTCAGATTTCAAAAATAATTTTCATACCTTGTGCACCAAGTTGGGTATCAAAGACTCTGAGCTACATCTGGTTCTGAAATACAACGGGGCTCTGCATAGGTACATATAAATAAAAATGGATTTCCTAGACATCTCATCGCTGAGAGTTTCT
>JASDQU010753023.1:30793-59756 GCA_032191745.1 Picea mariana | reverse complement strand
TAGTTTTAACCCATGACTCTATGCTTATTATCCATTTTTGGTATGCCTAGTGGACTATGCTTGACACAACGGATAATGTCTTCCACAAATTTCCACCCTTAGATTGATGGTAGTATGAAATAGTTCCTTCTAGTTTAACCTTCCACCCTTTTTTGGTATGCATATAGTATTTTATGTTGATCTTCCAAAGACATAATATCCACGTATGCTCAAAGTAGAACCAAAGGTTTTAGGACCAACAAATGTGGACTCAGGCCATATGGTGTCATTCTTTATTGATAAAATTATTTACCAATAGATCAAGTCTATTTGACATAATGATATACCTTTCTTTAGAGTAGGGCCAAGCAGTGTCCATATTAGGAAAAATGGTTTACAATTGAACAGATGGAAATTCAATTTGCCTAGTTGCATCTTGAAACAATGGGTATATATATATATATATATATATTCATTCCAAAGAAAAACTCATTGTATTTGATATCTCAGTAGGAAATAAAAATACACATAAGTTAGCCTTTTGGCTCAGTTCATCTTCCTTGATACTAACCTGGACATATACATTTCATCTTCCAAAAGAGATCCATATATGATTCGTACATAGTCACACAAAATCAATCTAGACAAAACCTAACATAACTAGAATCGTATTTAACCTCCAAGAAAACATAATTATATATCTACCCCAAGACCTATCAACCAAACATCAAAACATAGACAATTGAGTAGCCTCTAGTAGAGCATTGTCCTTGTATTCACATTCCTACAAGGAGCCTTGTAGCATGATGGCTTATTTTGACAACATATACTATTTTTTATTAAAATTCATGTAGATAAGGAAAAATGAGGCCTCCTCGAACATGGATTTTTTATCCAAGCATAGTGCCATGACTGGCTTCAAGAACAAATATTTAATATTAAATTTTCCATTATCCCAATCCATCAACAACTTAAAATCCCCAAGAATTTGCAAACACCTAATATTTTTTTCAAGTGCCACTTTGTTACAACCGTAAATTGCACCATACATGCTTACCTGGCATCAGGCCAACTCATATCCCTTCATTGCCAAAACATTTGATGAGAAACCTCTTTGAAAATCCTTCTGAGTTAAGTCAAACATGCCCTAACTCACTAATGCACGTGTTGGAATGCTGGCAGGCCTACTACTGCACGTGTTGGAACACTGGCAGGCCTACTATAGCCTGTGTTTACCTAACAAAGCACAAAAATAGGAAAGTTGTCGATGGGACAAAAAGCTATGGGTCAGTTAACTGAAACTCCCAGCCATACATGGTCGAGAGTTCGTCCAAAACCCTAGCTCCTTCTAGCCTATAAAAGAAGGGGTAGGGGTACTATTTGGAGGAGGAAAATTATAGCGAAGAAACTCTGCCCAATTGTCGAATCCATTTGTCCCAACCCTTTAGCCTTTCCTCAAGCTTAAGGAGAATTAAAGCAAAGCAGTTGGAGGACAAAGAAGAGGAGGAGCCCAGGATCAGGATCAAGGAGCGGTGGCTGGTCTCTGTCATTATTGTAAGTTGATTCATCTTGAGATTAATAAAAGAATACTTTTCCCGTCCCAATGCATGAGTTATACATGATTTATTCGATTTATGCTTAATCTCTAACCCTCAAGTAGAAAAATAGCATGCATGCGTAGTGTTTTGTCTTGATTCCAGGATTTTTTTTTGGAAGGAGCAGCGCAAGCAAGCGGACAAAGCGCAACGGTGGATCTACACCAAACATCAGTAAAAAGGTTAGTAGGTCCTTTCCACGCTTGTATGTGAAAAAGGGGTTTTAGTTTGGGGTGATAGGTTAAAAGTGATTTTTTTAAGGTCATAATCTGCATGCAAGTTTAGCCCTAGCTTGTTAGTCCGTAGGGTATTATTTCCCAACAACAGAATTGGCGACTCCATTGGGGAAGATACTCTTAGGGTTTCCGGATTTAGTTGAGGTTTTTGGGTAGTTTAAAGGATTATATTTTCTATTTCTTTGTTTTTCTGTTTTCTGTTAGGTCAGAGCTAGCAGGGAACCTAGTTCTTTATACCAGTTTTTCCTTGACTGTTGCTTGACATTAATTATCGGGACACACAGAGGTACACGCGGCCTACAGAAGGCCTGCATGTGTGTGACCCGCGCCCTAACCTTCTACAGCCTGTGTTTGAACGCTAGCTGTAGAGGTTTCAGTAACGTGTAGGACTCAGAGAGATTAAGAGGCAGTCTCCTCTTCCCTGTCATAATTTTACATTCTCAGGGGGCTTTCTGGATCCTGTCTGGGTCTTTCTAGTTCACAGTCTTGTCTCAGTCTGCTTTATTGCATTTGTTATTTTATGCAATTATTTTTCTTTTCTGTTAAAGAAGAAGCATCCAAGCCTTTAAGAGACCCTGGTTGTCAATACTAGAGGCCTCTTCCAGGTCAGGGATGCCTGTGTTTAGTTTTATCTTGGATTTTATACATACACGCGGCCTGTGCCAGTTCATCCCGCGGGTACCCGCGCTCTGTTATAGCTCAGCACGCGTTTGCACGCGTGCTGTTTCAATGACAATCGTGGGTTTGACAGGTTGCTTTTCATTCAGGGTGGGGCAGTCATCCCCTCCTGTGGTGAGAAGTGTTCCTCTCAAGAGTTTGAGTCTCGGATTGCACAGTCAGTAGGTTAGGGCATCTCATCCTTAGCCTTTTTTTTCTTAGTTGATGTTTGATAGAAAAGATAAAAAAGAAAAAAAATTGTGTTTTTATGGTTTTTAGACAAGCGTAAGAGTCGGTGATTTCTTGATTGTCATTGTGTGTCTTTGCTCTGGTTCTTTGCGATCTGCGCTTTAAGCCAGAATTTTATTTTGTTTTCTTAGTTTTGTTCTTGTCGGCATTTTCCCTTTGTTGCTTCATTTAGCACTTAAATAAATAAAAAAAATCTCTTTTTTCATTTTCTTCTTTGTTTGAAGATTGTGTGGTTGCATCAATAGCTAGGAAGAAGTCTTTTGTTCATAAGTTTTTTGCAGTGCATTTAGAGCGTAAGTAGCTCGTAGTCGAGAGAAATTCCTTTATGTTTGCTGCATGAAATCTTAGAAACATTAAAAAGAAAAGAAGTCTTTCTTAGTGAAAAGTTGTTGATTTTTGCATTTAGTAAAAGTTGTTTGTTTCCATCATTTTTCATTTGTTTTTTCTCTGAGTCTTTACACATCATCAGTTTCACTTTCATACCTTGTGACGTAAAAAATCCCATAAAATCAATGCTAATTAAAATCCATTAGACTTTTTGTTTGTAGAGTTCATACAGTAGCTCAGGACTAGGGCCTTGGAATAGGTTGGAGAGTAAACTCTCCAAGGCCACTCAAACCAAACATTGGAGTCTGTGATAGGTAGTGTAGAAGTCCAGTTATGTGGAAGTTATCCGGGACCCCCCTCTAATACAGGGGATAAACACGAGGTCGCGTGAGGAAAGGTAGTGGAGATAACCCCTCCAAAGCCGGACCAAGCGTAGTGGAGAACACATATCGAGGATTTGTTGAGGGATTCCGTCATTTGCATTTCCCATGGGGCTTCGTGGGTATCGAATCCATTCGAGGTCCTCAGTTGTCTTCCAGACCATTTGCTCTCGATACCCTTGACAGGATTCGGGCTTGATACCCTGCTCATTGTGGTCTACCTGACTATCGACTGTACCTGCCTGGTGACTGTTTGCGTGCTGGAAAACTAGTTGCCAATCTTTCATAGGGACATACACAGGTGACTGCGGGGGTATACCGCGGTACCTAGGACAGACATCGGGCCATGCTTTGCAGAGTATACCTCGAGGGTGCTTCCATTTTCGAGTTGCACTTGCACCGGTAAGTTGCTCTAGTGTTGGTTGTTGTAACCGTTCTTCAAAATAGTTAGTGATTGCTTGTCATATCTTTTAGGGGCTTCTTTTTAGAGTGTGTTATTGTTTGAACGTGTAGAATACCTTAGCGTGTCGTGGATATTCTCACACAATGGAGGATTCAGAGCTCTTCCAGTCATGAAGGCTTTTGGGCCTGTCGTCGGTTATACTGGAGCCACCCCTGCCACCATTGAGGCGGAAGCTAGACCAACAAGGGTCTTCGAAGCTACCGAGTTACAAACCATTGAGCCCGCACAACTCCCAGAGGAATCAACCGTCGATCTTGTGTTGGTTGAAACCTCAACCACTGATACTTGGCCACAAGTTATTGTGCCAATTCAATTTTACGAACGCCTGTCAGTGCCTCACATAGCTATGGCAACAAACACTGTTACTTCCTCTAGGAATTCTTCCATTCCCACCACCATTGCTACCAGAGGAGAAGCATCTCCTAACTTTCCGTCACCGGCCCGAGCCACTATGATATCGGCTGCAACTACGTCGCACAGTGGACCGACCCCATCTATCATGGCGGCCACACCTCCCTTTACACCTAGTGCGACAAGCCCTCCATTCTCATACGGTATGCCTAGTTCAAGTACAAGTCCTGCACTCACTTACTCCACTTTACAAACTTTAGGTCTGGGGGCAGGGAGCTCTAACGCTCCTCTGCAAGGTCAACTTGGGGGCATTCCTGTCCCTTTTAATTCTTTTCCTTATGCTGGAGGTCATATATCTCCTTCGTCCCCTTCGCTTGGTGGTCTGCATCAGCAGTCCGCCGGGCAGCCTGCACACACGAGTTCATTTGGAGCCAGGAGTCAAGGAACACCTGTGAAAACTCTGTCGATAGGTTTGTCACCATTTTTTTGGAACAGGACGTTTGGTAACAACACTTTCACATCCACTGCTTTCCCATCTGGGGGCACTCCCATTTTTGGACAGTCTACTCTGGCGCAGGGTACTATTCCTGTGTCGGGGGCATATATACCAGGACCTTGGAACTTAGGATAAGGATCCGTTCCCTCCTTTGGAATGTCATTCTGGGGTAATTCTTTCCACAGTCAATGGAACCCCGGACAGACTTCCATGCCTCTCCCATCAGTACCGGCATGGGGTAATCCTTCCCAAAGTCCTTCAAACACGATGAATGCCCAACATCCTATGTCCTTTATGGGGAATCAGCCAATGATGTCTCCACAGATGAAAAATCCTTATGCTGGTCAGGGCCATGGTTTCTACCAGAATTCGGGCCATCAACCAAACTTTTCCTGGCAACCTGGTGCCAGTCAAACTCCAGGACCCTTTTTTCTAGGCTATCAGTAGCAACCCAACCTACCATTCTTGGAGACGTTACACTTTCCATATTTGACAAGGTTGTTAAATGATCCTATCTGTCACGATCCACGTTGGCCTCCTATGCCAACGAAGTTTCCTTCGGACATTCCAAAGTTCGAGGCCAAGCCTAACGAAGATCCAGGTGATCACGTGACTACTTTCCATCTTTGGTGTTCATCTAACTCATTAAAAGATGACTCCGTCCAGTTGCGATTGTTTCAATGCACGCTTATCGGGAGTGCCACGAAATGGTACATTGAGCTTGATCGCTCACGATACTCCTCTTTTGGTGAACTGGCGATGGCCTTCCTCATCCATTTCCAGTTACCTGTGAGATATGACGCCGGCACGAAGTTGCTAGCCAATTTCGAACAGACGACAGCTGACTATATCTCTGATCATATCTGAAGTGGAGACGTCGAAAGAGCCTCATCAAAGTACCAGTTCCACCAGCATTTCTGCTTGAGTGGTTCCTTAAGTATTTAGTTCCTCAATTATCCAAAGACGTCGCGACTTCAGGAGTTTTCTCCGAAGAAGATGCCATCATGAGGGCTCAACAGTTTGAGTTTATCTATTCTCAGTCTAGTTTATTGTACAACATCCTGTCGGATGAACCATGATCGATACTAGATAAAACTAGACAGAGAGTTGGGCCACATGCCGATGGTATTGTTGGTTCAGCACAAACTAAGCCCGTTGAGCAATTGACAAAGAAATTGCAACAGTTATCTATACAACACTCAGCGGCCAGCCAGACTATTGCGTTGGCTGCTCCTCCTACCCAAACGTTGGAAGTACACTCCATGTAGACGACTAACCCAAAGGCCACCCAACAGCCTGAAGGGAAGAAAAAACAATGCAAGAAGGGTAAGGGGGATAAAAAACCCACTGATAATGCTGGCGAGGGAACTACGGAAAAATGGAAGGTGAGGTATCCGTGCAACTTGTGTGCGGAAGACCACCCGACCCATCTATGTCCTCGACTTGCAGAGGCCCAAAATTTTGTCACACAACAACAACAAGCCGTGTTGACTAATCCCTTTCAGCATGGGCAAAATTTAACTCAATCCTCTACAAGTGCCGAAGGGGGTGGCCAAGAAACCTACCCTCCTCTAAATAATTCCTCTTCCACGAACGTATATATGGTTAGGGGTGATGCTTTAATAACGACTAGAGCACACGACTATAGTAAACCAAGCGCCTCTGAGAAGGGAAAAGAAGTCGAATTCCCATCTCTTCCTCTACAGATCGAGAAGACATTGGGTGAAACAATGACATGCATTCCAAAGGGTGAATTTAAGAAAGCTTCTCACAATACAAACACAAGGGCTGCCCAGAATTACTTTGTGGTGGAATATTTATCCCAAACCCCTTGTGCTATGTCCGCTTTAGAGGTCCTCCAAAGTTGCCCTGCTCAGTGGAAAGCCTTGTTGATAGCTTTAGGCTCTACTGAGACTTGTAACCCGGGTACCATCATGTTAGATACGACTGACTTGAAACCTTGTCTGCCTTACCACGTCACGTTTCAGATAGTAGTGGCTCATCTCACGAAAACTTTTACACGGGATATCTTCCACACAGTGGTCGACGAGGGCGTCTCGACATGCGTTATGTTGTTAGCATGTTGGAAAGCCATTGGTTAGCCTGAATTGTCTCCATCACCTACTCTCCTCACTACATTCGACGGTCGTTCTTTCCGACCACATGGCATCATTCCTTCTTTCCCTGTGCAGTTAGGAGGGAAGACTGTGTGTGTCGAGGTAGAGGTAGTCGATGCCCCCCTCAACTAGAATCTCTTGTTAGGTCATAGTTGGACTTATGCTATGCAAGCTGTGGTTGCTACAGTTTTCCAAGTCTTGTTGTTTCCACACAAGGGTCGGATAGTGACCATTGATCAATTTTCCTTCTCTAGACCTGACCCAGCTTTGGGGGTATCCACGGTTCCTATGATTGATAATCCTCAAGCCGGTGTCGTTAACGTAGGAGTTGGTTTGTGCCCATCTTTTATGGGTACTTTTGATTACCCACCTCCTCATGGCGATGTTAAGTTTATATCTAATCACCACAAGGATGATATTTTTCACGTTTCGTCATTCCGCATGACTTACTTTGAGGATCCGTGTATTCTTCCTTCCCCATCAGCCAATATGGATGATACAGGGCACTCCGACATGTCCATGCCCTTGTCGGCCGCTGAATTAGCGTACTCTTTAGTCCAGCAAGCTTCAGCTACTCCTGATCCGACTCCTGCACAAGAGTTGGATCCACCTCTAGAGCCTATCTGGGCTCAGGGTTCTCTCGTCAACATCGATTCATTAGACTTAGTCTTGCTTTCTGACGAAGTTGTAATCGAAGCAATGACTAGTCCGGAAAAACCTTGGGAAGATCTTCATCACAGATCATATGTCCTCCCAAAGTTAAGCCAAATCAAAGCAGAAGAATTCACCATGACTATGACTGGAGATAGGTCTTGTCATACTAATCCCTTAGCTACACACAAGATCTATGCTACGGGTAATATGGAAACCATTTCTGAAACGATACCTATCAATATATACAGAACCCCTGGCGTCATAGAAAATGTTTTCGTCGGAGCATATAGCTCCCCCGAGGAGATGCCAGGCATCGACCCACAAAGTGTCGATCATGAGCTAACTTTGTTGTTTTTCAAGCTCGCTTTGAGATCCTAAAGCAACATTCGGCGGGACTGCATTTATGATTTTCGATCTTGTCCAGATTAACTGAGAAAAGTAACCATTGTGGAGTCTTCTTTAAGCCCTTTTCAGACTCCTTAAATATGAAAAGATTGTCGAGTGACCTTGTTTCTTCACACTCGTTAAATTGGTCCAGAAGAACGTTCCTTAAATGGATCTCCTTTTAAGCCCTTTTAAGACCCTTTAAAAATGAAAAGATTGCCGAGCGATCTTGTGACCTTTCACGCTCGTTAAACTGAAATTTGAAGTCACGTCTTTCTGGTGGTAATTTACCCCTTTTTCGGTCCGGATGGTCAACTATACGAACAAAGGAATACTCTATTGAATTTCCATTCTTCAGAAGAGTATCCTCAGGTAAGATTTTATTCCTTTTTCGGGCCTGAGGGACTAAATTTACGAAAAAGAAACCCCCCCCAGAGTCCATAGTTAAGCTCTTTTCAGACTCCCTAAAATTGAAAAGATCGTCGAGTGACCTTATTCTTTCACACTCGTTAAAATGGTCCAGAAGAACATTCCCGACGGAGTCCATAGTTAAGCTTGTTTCAGACTCCTTAAAAGTGAAAAAATAGCCGAGTGACCTTGTCCTTTTCACACTCGTTAAAATGGTTTTGAATTGACGTCTAGTCAGTGCTAGTTTACCCCTTTTTCGAACCGACTAGACTATCTTCGAAAAAGGTACCCCAATGGAGTTTCCTTTTATGCTTTTTCAGACTCTCTAAATATGAAAAACCATCGAGCTTACCTTCTCTAGGCTCGTTAAACTTACATCGAAGGACGTTACCATTGTGTGTTATATCAACCGCACTTGCATCCTTTACCCATCATCCTAGTAACAATTTTCCTTTGCGTCTTAAAACCTTTGGCCACTGGAGGATTTTTCCCGAGTATCATTTCCCTAGAACATCACTCTTGTCCTTGTGCCTTGAGCTTGTATGTTTGTTGTACTCATTCCTCCATTGTAACGTAATATTCCTTTATTCTTTTTCAAAATCATCAAAAAGAACAAAAAAATCAAATATACTTCAAAAAGAGGATGGGAAAAGTATTTTCTTTATTGACAGTATCATGAGTCGCCCTTGGATAAAGCACATCTGTCTGTTTGATTCATCAGATTATGGGATGTAGTACGACCTTAGGAAGCTTTGCTCGTTATATAGAGTTGTGTCCTCCACCGTTTGGTTACTCTTCCAAACATATGGAGAGTTTGCATCGCCTCCTGCTTCGTAGACTTATGATTAACAGATATGTTGCCTGAGTCTTATCACTTGTCATGCTATTATCCAAGGGAATTTTGTTACTAAGCCTGAGTGGGCCCATCTACAATATGTCTCTTGTCCGCATACCCGGCCATTCTAAATGTCCAATCAAGTCTTTGTTTGAAATCACTGAAGCCTTCAGTACGATCATCAAGA
Source organism: Picea mariana (assembly GCA_032191745.1). Taxonomy (NCBI): domain Eukaryota; kingdom Viridiplantae; phylum Streptophyta; class Pinopsida; order Pinales; family Pinaceae; genus Picea; species Picea mariana. Next base: position 50,438 of record JASDQU010753023.1, on the reverse strand, counting down.
TTATCAAGTCCATAACCGACGAGCCGTCAAAGACCTCTGGGTAGTGCAGTTATACACTCATATTACACTCCTACCTGATTTTAGAAGATTTTGAAGTTGTTGCTCGAGCTCTGAAGTACATCCATCAAGTCGAATCAGCTTCTGAGAGATGGATACTTTACATGTGTATCTTTCTGGTTTCGAGATGTAGCTCCACTGTGTATTATTCGTGGCTACTCTTTATAGTTATTTGACATGGATCTACAGTGTATTTGATTGGTAGCCATGGTTCTATTTTATTTCGAGAATGGGTATGCCTACCTCGATGAGACATTTGTTATTTTGCAGACAACACCTCCTCATTCCTGACTCTTGGGCTCCCTCATTCAGCATATCAGTACCGATTGGTAAGATATTGGTAATGTATTTCAGCCATCAGATGCTCTTCTGACCTCACACATTAGGGGGCATCTGTTATAACCCTAAATTTCACCATACATGCTTACTTGGCATCAAGCCAACTCATATCCCTTCATTGAAAAAACATTTGCTGAGAAACCTCTTTGAAAATCCTTTTGAGTTAAGTCAAACGTGCCCTAACTCACTACTGCACGCGTTGGAACGCTGGAAGGCCTAATACTGCACGCGTTGGAACGTTGGCAGGCCTACTACAGCCCGCGTTTACCTAACAAAGCACAAAAACAGGAAAGTTGTTGACGGGACAAAAATCTATGGGTCAGTTAACTGAAACTCCCAGCCATGCATGGCCGAGAGTTTGTCCAAAACCCTAGCTCCTTATAGCCTATAAAAGAAGGGGTAGGGGTACTATTTGGAGGAGGAAAATTATAGCGAAGAAACTCTGCCCAATTGTCGAATCCATTTTTCCCAACCCTTTAGCCTTTCCTCAAGCTTAAGGAGAATTAAAGCAAACCAGTTGGAGGACAAAGAAGAGGAGGAGCCCAGGATCAGGATCAAGGAGCAGTGGCCGGTCTCTATCATTATTGTAAGTTGATTCATCTTGAGATTAATAAAAGAATACTTTTCCCGTCCCAATGCATGAGTTATACATGATTTATTCGATTTATGCTTAATCTCTAACCCTCAAGTAGAAAAATAGCATGCATGCATAGTGTTTTTTCTTGATTGTAGGATTGTTTTTTGGAAGGAGCAACGCAAGCAAGCGGACAAAGCGCAATGGTGGATCTACACCAAACATTAGTAAAAAGGTTAGTAGGTCCTTTCCACGCTTGTATGTGAAAAAGGGGTTTTAGTTTGGGGTGATAGGTTAAAAGTGATTTCTTTAAGGTCGTAATCTGCATGCAAGTTTGGCCCTAGCTTGTTTGTCCATAGGGTATTATTTCCCAACAACACACTTTCATCAACATCTAGAGGGTGTAGAATTCAACCATGTTATTTGCTCCCAGTCCTGCTCCATATTTTAAGGAGAAGAAATGGTAATGATCTAAAAAGAGTATGACTCCATCCCCACACATTTTTGGAGAGCCTTGATAAGCTCCATCAAAGAAGTCCCAAGGATTTGTGAAATCAATACGGGGCTCATGCAATACCCTTTGGGATTTAATGTTAATAATAATATCAAAATTGATGCCCAAATTTTATTTTATTTTTTTCTCTAAATAAATTTTGGTCATCACATATTCGACGACAAATTTTATCAATGCAACGGTTTTTCTATATAAACAATGGAAATTTGTCGTCGAATAGGCAACAACAACTTCTATTGATGCGTCGGTTTAGCTACATAAACAACAAAAATTTGTTGTCGAATAGGCGACGATAACTTTTAACGATGCGACTGTTTTGCTATATAAACAATGGAAAGTTGTCGTCAAATAGGCGATGACAACTTCTATTGATGCATCAGTTTAGCTACATAAACAACAAAAAGTTGTTTTCGAATTGGCGATGACAACTTTTATCGATGCGATGATTTTGCTATATAAACAACAGAAATTTGTCTTCGAATAGGCGTTGACAACTTCTATTGATGCATCGGTTTAGCTACATAAAAAAAAAAAAGTTGTTGCTGAATAGGCGATGACAACTTCTATTGTTGCATTGGTTTAGCAACATAAACAACAAAAAGTTGTCATCGAATATGCAATGACAGTTTCTATTGATACGTCGGTTTAACTATAAAAGTTGTTGTTGCAATTTAGATGAAAAGTTGGTTTGAGATTGTTTTCCTATATCGTCGCTTGTGCGACATTTGATCAAGTTCATCGCAAATGCCATGTTACCTAAATTGATGTTTTAGAGACTCCAAATTTGTCGCCATATCAATGACATAACGTCACATAAGCGTCGAAACAACCGTCACAAAATGGGCCAAATATGCTGGTGGGATTGTTGTGAAGGGGCAGATTGAACTGCATTCACCTTAGAGATCTGAGTTTGGGGGGAGGTAGAGGAGAGTGTGGTCGATTGGGAAGTAGATTGAGTTTTGACGGAACCGATAACACCATCCGCATGAGATGAGGATGACCGCTTGGATGGATCGGTATTAGCTCGAGTAGCATTTAGAAGCAAATCATACAAAGTACCAGATTGTGAATAAACCAAGTCTAAGTACTGAGCCTGAGAAATGGTTTCTTCCTCGGTGACCGCGCAACCCATAGTGACATCGCGAGCGATCGGGGGTAAAAGTGACTTAGTAAACCACTCCGCTAATAATATGTCAGGAATGATTACTTTGATAATCCTTCATCGTCGTCTCCACTCGTGAATATGGTCAGAGATATGCACGGAGTTAGTTTGACAAAGGGAGGTCAAGAGTTCAGTATCCATCTTGTAGTGAATAGGTAGTTGAAAGTGTGTGAGGAAAGACATGGAAAGGGAGTTGAAATCATGAAAATAAGCATGTGGTAGTTCAATATACGACTTTGTTGCTGAGCCCGTAAGTGTTCGTTGGAAAAGACGCAAACGTATAGAAACATCAATGAGGGAATTTGATGAACACCACAAATGGAAATTCATCACATGGTTATTTGGATCTTCGCCATATTTTTCGTCAAATTTTGGAATATCAGAAGGAAGTTTAGCTGGAATAACTAGCCAAACTGGTGAATGAAAAATAGGATCATTAGTTAACCGAGAAAGGTCTAGGAGATCCAGAGTCGCAAGGAAAGGTAGTTGTCGGTTAATTTGCAAATGATACCGGTGTGGCATAGGAACACTAGTAGGACCATAAACTGGGTTAGGTGGATAGTTGTAACCAGTAGGTCCTCCTACATATGGTTGTTGCTGACCAGGATTTGATGATGGCTGAAAAACATTTGCATAACCCGATGGGTTCTGAGCATTATAAGCCAGGTGATTTTCTTGCCCAGAAAGAGGATGAACATTGTGCCCTTGAGGAGGGTAAGGAGTAGATCCTAGAGGTGGATACACATTAGACCCATGGGGAGGATAAGGTTGTTGTCCTTGAGGACTCTAGGTGGCGTTTGGGATGTTGCCCGGATAAGGTTGTCCATAAGATGGTCCAGAAGGAACATGATTTGATACTCCTCCTTATGGGTTATGATAAGAGTGCCACCCAACATGGGGTTTGGTAAATGTACCTCCGAAATATACTCCCTAGGATTGTGAAGGGTTTCCAGCAGACGAAGGTTTCCCCCCTGCTAGCAGTGGATTAACAACTGGGATATGACTGGAAAAGGGAGGTTGCCCTCCGGGAAGAATGTGAAAAGGGGGTTATCCCCCGAGAGGGGTAGGCCCGCCATAGGATGATGGTATTCTAGGAGGGATAGGTCCTCTAGATGGTGGTTTCCCTCCAGTTGGTTGTATTTGGTTGGCAAGGGTCTGCATTCTTGGGTGAAAATATGTCCCAGCAAGATCGTGCGGAACATGTGGAGCTGTAGAGTGAAAGTTTTTAAAAGTGGGGGAAGGGATCAAAGGGCCTTGGGAATGAGTAGAGGTGATGAGTCCAACATTAGGATATACTTGTGTTTCCACAACCATAGGGTTAACGACCTGATTAATGGGGTGATTCATAGTTTGACCAGATGGCCCAGTTTCAACAGGAGGGTCATGAGGATTAAAGGGTTGTCGAAATGATTCGAAATTCTCATAGAGATTGTGTCCTGATGAAGTCCTCCATACAGAACGAGCAAGTGTGGGATTTGTATATACTGCAATGGTAGGACAAATAGGATTCCTATACTCATCACCAAAGGTTGGTTCTATGGATCCCATATATGTGTCGGTAAAAGATCTTGTAGGTAATTGTGGGACCTCTTCGTCTATGATGTTCCCAAGGGATTCTAAAAGAATAAAAAGTGCTTTGAGAGGGGTTACTGACACAGATGTAGTGCGAGGAGTGGGATTTGAAACCATAACCAAAGAACCTTCTTAATTGTCTAATGGAGGAGTAACAACACTCCCAGAGTCAGATTGATTTTCTACCTCTCCATGGTAGTTGTCTTCTGGAGGGTTAGGAGGTAAGGGGTGGTATCCTTCTAGAGGCATCCCTTGCATCCTACGTGATCGGCGAAGACCTTTATCATCTACAGGATCAATTTTGGAGAATAACAGTACACACTGAAAATCTAGGGTCAACTAATGAAAATAAACAACATACGCTAATAAAATATAGGAATCAAAACCAAGAAAACAAGACTTCTCTTGATCATCGTACTAGTTGGTGATGAAATCCAACGTCGCGTGATCAAGTCAGGAAGGGGATGGGATATGGTGGAACAGTTACAATGGAAACTCGCTTAACGAACTTTTACCTTGGTGCAAGATTCCATGCAGTAATTATGGATTTACCCTCCAAGGAGCCGGAGTGATTTTGACCAATGTTTGTTCCAAGTACAGTGAGACTTCCCTTCATTGTCACCTCATGTAAGTACCTAAGGATTATGGAAACTAAGGACACCAACTCCCAGTCATCCCCTAGGTGGGTATAGTCGACAGTCTGATCTGAACGTATGGGCAGGATAACAATTCTGAAATCAAATCGAGAGGCTCCCACACATAATCATGGTTATACCTTCAAGTGACCCCCAATATACAATCTGACCACTACAAACAGTTGAACCATGAAGGGATAATCTTCGTAACTCACTTGAATCTGACCTCGTTCATAACCCCTATGTGAGAGGGGGATCCCAGAAATCCTATAGGACAATTGTATTTGACTCTCCCTATCTCAGGATGCTAATGTTCATTTTGAAAACTTTGGAGAGTTGTACTCACAGCCTAATCCAAAGTGCTAATCCTAGTCTAATGTTGGTGGAATATCCTAAAAACAAAAAATGTTCTAGATAATTTTTAATTAGCATTGATTTTATGGTTGTTCTTTACTCAAAGGGTGTATGACAATGAAACTGATGGTATGATGACTCAATTCCCAAAAATGCACAAGAAAATGATAAGCAGTCTTATATTTCGATGAATGCCTATTTAAGGGAAAGAGAAAGAGTTGTTTTTCACTATCAAAAACTAATATTCAATGTCCTCAATCAATTTGTTTCTCACTCAAATCCAATGTAATGCTAAAAATTTCAGAAATGCCTTCTAATATCCAAACCAATCACTAAAATATGTCCTTTTGTTTATATGTGAATGATAATCAGATGTAAAACTTCTAAATGTCAATCAGATTTCGAGATTAAACAATCAGAAGAAAACCTCACACAAAACAAAAAATACACTCTCATCGTGAAATATACAAGAAGGACAAATATAACCAAATTGCAAACAAGAACAAAAAAGAACCTCAAACAAAAGAAAAATGATGGAAAAATGACCTCAAAGATCAAATGGAAAGGTTCACAGACCTTTGGATTTCCTCACAAAAGCTTCCACTCAGTCAGATGAAGCAGAAGGAAAAAGCAAGTTAACTCTAGGTCAGCAAAGACAAAGAGTGACTTCAAGGCAAGGAAAGAAAATGTCAAATTCCCAAACAAAAGTGGATGAATTCTCAGAATTAAGGTGTTGAAAGCCAATGACAAATATGGAATGAGAGTATGAGACTCTGAGAAAATTCAAAAGGAAAAAACCGAACTATAGAAATTGAAAACCTAGATGATTTTCACTGAAAATGGGATAACGCTCTGGTGTAAGGGGTACCAGAGCACTCCAACACTCTGTGTAAGACCACCAGGGAGTGTTGGTGCTCTACTAGAAAGGGAAGGGGAGAGATCAAAAACTCAAAAACTCAAGGGAATTCAGTCAATCAGGGTGATCATGATGACATAAAGAGTCAATCAAACAAATATAAGAATAAAAAATACAATATGGAGAAGGTCAAATCAGTGGGAAAAGGGCCAAAACAAGATCTGGGAATGGAAACAAAAATCAAAGCTCCTCCCCGGTGGAGTCGCCAATTTGTTTTGTAGGTAAATCACCCTATGGACAAGTGGATTCCCTCTTGGTATCCAGATTCCTAAGGCCAAGACAGAAAAGTTATTAACATAGAAATTGACTTCCTTTTATATCTAATCAAGCTAATGAATGAAAGAAAAGGAGAAAGATATGTACCTTATTAGAGACGTTTGTCCTTGCAAAGTCTTGGCTGAGCTTCGATCCTGATCTCCCTCATAGATTCTATAGGACAAACAAAGATACAATGGACTTCCTACTCTATTGATATTAGCTCAAATATAGATCCATCTACTACACACAAACTCATATGGAACACACACAAGTTTGAAAGAAACCGGACAAGCATTGATTGTTAATGAGAATAAGTAAAGATACTTATAATCCTTTGAATGAAGGTGCAACAGCTTCTTCCAATTCTCCTTGTCCAACCCCTTTGCTCAATTAATCTACACTGATTGATTTGATGACATCTCACTCATGGGATCATAAGTGTCACATCTTCAATCTCTTTTTTTCATACCACTTACAAAATCATAAGTTTGGTATCAATCTCTAGTCTCTCTCCATGTACCTTTCACCATGAGAAGGCCTCCTTATATAACCTTGGAGAGGTCCAACCACTTGAGAGATATTTAGGATAAGTTGAGGATTCCTCTCCTTCAGTTGAGGATCTTCCCTAAGATCATGCCTTGACCATCTATTTGAATCCAACTACCTTCAGGAACTAAGGGATTCTTCCTTTATTTGCCTCAGCAAACCCAAAATTTGCTCAGAAAAGGGTGCACAAGGCACTCAAAAACTCCCCCAAAGAGGCTCATGGAGCGCCAGCACTCCTTGACAGTGGGTAGGGGAGCGCTCCTCTCCAAAATTCATTTTTTAGTGGTTCTTTCAATGGAAAAAGGTTTGTACTCCCTGTCAACTGATTTCTCTTCTTTCAATGGAAGTATGATGTTTGTGACACTTGCAACACTTGTAATCAATATGTGACACTTGTAGACAATATGTGACACTTACAACACTTGTAATGATGACACTTGTGACACTATCAAAGTGAGTAATTTTTAGGTGTAACAAGGGGAGTTCAACTTATGTAGCTTAGTGAGGGTGTTTATCTATATATTGGATCATTTTAAAGGTTTTCATGGGGGGTGAGTTGGTAGAAAGTATAGTCATTGTGATCCTTATTGCAATATTCTCTAAATCTGATTGAAATACAAATGACGAAGTCCTGAACTTTTTATGAAAAAGATTCTAATGGTGGTGGTATAAACTCTATACTCTTATCTTTGTATGTACTTCTTATGTCCTTACTTTCATCTTCATGTTTTTATGTCTAAATTGGATAATTAAAGGGTCTAGAATTCATCCAATGGTGCTTTAGACTCAAGTGATTTAAACTTTGTTTCTCTTCTTAACTAGGTCAGAATTCATCTTTCATGTTGTTCTGATTTTGTTATATGTTTCTTTTCCTCTTCCAACCTACATAACCAAACTCAAAACTGAAATTTCATCACCTAATTTAGCCTTTGTTCCTTTGGAAATTTCTACCTAACAGTCATTGTTTTCATTCGTTTTCAGGGGTTGACTCCATTTCCTAATGGTACTTTTTCTCTTTCTTTTCCTACCATCTCTTTAAAACAAAAAAAGACCTATGTTATATCGGAATTTGATATATGAGTGTTATTATTGTATAATTCTTGAGTGTGAAAGCATTTTTATTTTTGAGAGAGCCCTCTCTAATTATATAGGTCATAATACAATATAAAATTGGTTGAAATAGTTACCTTTGGGTTTCTTTGATATGACCCAAAGAAAGTACCAAGTGTTGTCATTTTGGCACCATTGTCGGGGAACGAAAGTGAAATCTTCCCTGGGATAAAAAGACAAAGATTGTATTTGAATTCTAATGGTCAATAGAGGTCAAACACAAGGTGGATGTACCATTCACCTAGAGACTCCAATAAACTTTAGTGAAATTCAAGGACTCCACTGGAGAACGAGCTCTTTTGACAGCAATATGAAGGAACAAAGAGTCAGGTATCAAAGTGAAAATTTCTTTCAAGAAATTTTATTCATATTCATCAAGTGCCTCTTGTATTTTCCTGAGCATGTTAAATTTTTCTTCCTTTACCTGTTGCGTTCTAATGAGGACCAAAAATCTATATTTGAAAATCCTTCTTTTCAAAATGTGAATATATATTCTTCACTTATTACTGATCTTGATCAAGATCCTTCATTTGAGTCATATGAAAACCATAACAAAGTTGGTGAGCCTCAATGTACTAAATTCTACCTAACATCTCATGTACATAATCCAACACCTTCTAAGATTCAACAGAGATACAAAACTTTAAAATTGTTTTCTATTCTTCATGATTTTCCTTCAAAGCATGTCAATTATCTTCCCAAATTTGATGGAGACCTTAAGAACATCACGGATGAAAAACACATTTAGGATTTTGAGTATTTTATAGATTTGTTGGAAATTGAACAATATGATGTATGTATGAGAACCTTTTCTCAATCAATACAAGGAGATGCCAAAGCATGGTTCAAAATTTTGCAACCTTAGTGGATTAGCTCATGGGAGGAATTGAAGAATGTCTTTTTGAAATTTTGGGGCAACAAGAAATATTTGGATATACATATTTGATCCAGGTGGATCCAAAACCGCTTGAAAATACTCAAATGTAGAAAAGGAGGATCTAGGAATGACCCAGAAGTCTCAAAAGGGTCCCTAGGCTCAAAAAAATTCTTAAAATTTAAATTTCTCATAATTGGATGAAACCAACACCATTGCGTCCGGCTCGTTCTCCCGATTCTGGCCATATATTTATTTTTTCAAATGGAGCTCGTATGAAGAAGTTATGACGCTCTGAAGTTTTTTGAAAACAACGATAAAAAGTCAAAAAGTTAGCAAGTCGTACTGATGACATCAGTAGTACAGATGCTGACATCAGCTTGACACATGGCAGCATGAGAACATGACACATGGTAGGCCGTACAGAGAATGACATCATCTGTATGGACGATGACGTCATCAGGACACGTGGCAGGTCGTACAGGCGATGATGTCAACAGTACGGATGATGATGTCAGCAGGACACGTGGCATGCCATACAGGTGACATGTGGTAGGGTCGTATAGGTGATGACGTCAGTAGTACAGATGATGACGTCAGCAGGAAACGTGGCAGGTTGTACAGGTGACACATGGCAGGGTCGTATGGATGATGACATCATCCGTATGAATGATGACGTCAGCAGCTGACATGTGGCAGGGTCGTACAGATGATGACATAAACAGAGCGTGTGGCATCAACCAATGAGAGGTTGACACGTGGCCTAATCAGAAGGCACCATGTGTCCCCTTCTAGAAGCCCAACAGTTGGCAGATTCAGCCAAATCTGGCAGATTTCTGCCAAATCTGGAGGAGGTTCGCTAAATTTGGCAAACTAGTTAGCGGCTCTGCTTATTTAGATGGGCACGCAAAATGAGGTAAGGGGAGTTGGCAGACGCTGCATTGGAATCCATGCCAGGGGATGTCCCAGGTGACCTGCTCAGAAATAGGTCGACTTTATACTTAAAAGTTGCAGAATTGCGAGGGGATTCCAAATATGATCTTTGTTTTGTCAAGAGATTAGTTGAACAACAAAGTGCCTTCAGAAGAGGCGTGGCATGCTTTTCGAGACTGTACGGATCTGACAGATAGAATTTGCATTGGAATTCATGTCAGGAGATGTCCCAGGCGACCTGCTCAGAAATAGGTCGACATTATACTTAAAAGTTGCATAATTGGGAGGGGATTCCAAATATTCTCTCTGTTTTGTCATCAGAGCAGTCGAACAGGAAAGTGCCTCCAGAGCCCATTTGAGAAAGCCAAGCATACTCGAGTTTACAGTCAAATACTAGAGTTTACAGTCAAAAGTTGCAGAATGACGTTTTCCAGCCACCTATGATGTCTGTTTCTACCCAGAATTGCAAATCTGAAAGTTGATTTTTGAGAGCTCTTATGTAAGCCTCTTCTTTGTAATTTTTAAGCATTTGAGATTAATTAAAGAGCGGTCGCACTGTTGGAGTGGACCCAGAGACGTAGCCAGGAAGTCTGGTGAACTCCGTTACTAAGTCTTGTACGTAGATGGTTTGATTACATGTTTATGTGCTTATATGCTTGATGGATATTCTTTAACTTTGCATTACAAAGATGGTTAACAATTAAAAATTTCGCATGCAAATAATGGTTAAAAGATCTTGAATTTTAGATCAAGTAAAATTTTTAGATCAATATTACAAAGGTTTATTCCATGAAAAGGCAGAGCAGTGAAACTATTTCTACATTCAATAGGATGTTTTTCAGTATTTATTACAACTTGCCCAAAGAACCCATTGAAGTTGTTGCCATGCTCCATTATGCAACATCCTTTCATCCATATTTGTCTTTCCTTTTGATGGAAAGAAGATATAAGTCCTTACAACAAATGTTTAATGATGCTCAAGAGATTCAACACAGTATCCAAGCATGTAAACAAATTCAAAATGAGCAGTTGGATGCTAAAGAACATGATAGTGAATAGGAACAAAAAGCAGTTGATTTGAATCTTGAGCAGAGGGTTAATAATATCGTGTGTTCTCTTGAAGTTTTAAATGTTGATGATTTTGCAGAGGATTATATTCCACTTGTTGAAAAATAAGGTGTTAATTTATCTTATGATACATCTCATGATAATCATGGAGTTGATTATTTTATGTATTCATTTGTAGACAGTTAAAAATATGAATTTGTGAATCATCTTGTTGAAGATCAGGTTGATGTCCCAAGCGTTTCTTGTTAGATGACACTACAGATGTTATTTCCTATATATGATGAATATGTTGAATTTATAGAACAACTAGTTGCATGTTCTCTATCAGAAAATGTTCCTTTTCAGTAGTCTAATGAGAGGAATCACCCCGCATATCACAGTTACAAAGAAGAATATGAAGAAAGTATTGAACCAACTGAAGGAAATTATTTACCTTGATGCTTTGATTCATTTAAATTGTTAAAAGAAAATGTTAATATCATCATTGAAGTAGAGGAATGTGTGTTGATGCAAAATCACATTGATTCACTAGAAAAAAAAATGAAAAGAAATTGCAGTAATCATCTCATGTGTTTGATGACCCTATTGCTTGTTATATGGAAGGTTTTATCAGTTCAAAATTGAAGCCATTGGTCGAGGATGAATTTGAAAATTTAGATGATGATGATTTTTTTTCCAAATCATCCTTTTCCTCCTTGCCAACGGGGGTTTCATTGCATAAATTTAATACATATCTTCATCCCTTTCATGACATCCATCAATTTGATATTTATGGAAGAAAGAATGTAGTTGGAGGGTTGATATAGGATGGCAGTCTTGTGCAATATCCTAAAATAAGTTTTCTTTCTTTTCAATATCCTTTTGAAACATGTTTGGAATCAGCGGATGGGCCTAAGATTTTAAGTTTTGTCAATATTGAATTGATTTCTAAGTTTCTTGATGAGTTTCCATTGAGAAGCTTTTCCTTTTCACCGTTGATCAAAGATATGCAAGGAATTCAACCCGTGGAAAAGACACTTTCATGGTTGCACTGGATTTTTGATTTCACCTAATCAAATAGCTCAGAGATTAGCTTAGTATAGGTAGCAGTTTGAATAAGATCAATATTTTGAGCATCTCTTTCAACAGTTTGGATTTTCAACTTCAAATTTCAATTTGTAGTTTTCTTGGTTGAGGATTGAAACAGGTTGCAGATAGGGTTTTGGATCATCCAAATGGATAAGGCACATGGTATGTTTTTATTTTCTACCTCACAGGGAGGATAGCATTCCCATTGGATCCAGATGTTAGCATCAATATTTTTAGGGAAAAACTTAGAGTTTTTCTAAAGTTTGAAAAGTCATGCCATAGTCTTGGGAAGATCAAGGAATTCCTAAATTGAGTCACAGTTTGTGTATATATGTTTTCATGGGATGGATAAAGAAGCCTTGGGTCATTGATAAAATAAAATTGAATATCAGAGGATATGAATCATGAATCATTTCAAGGAATGAAAACCAGCCATAGACAATGCACGTGCTCACTCAAAATTGAAGAGAAATGCAACCTTGTTTAGGAAAGTGGAGAATTTGAAAGTGCATAACCTAACATTGAGGAAGGAGAATAGGAATCTAAAGAAAAATATGAAATTGAATGATGAAACCAGAAGAAGACTAGATCTACTTGTAGAAGTAGCACAAATATGAAGGGAGGAAACTCACAATTTTACATTTTTAAGGAAAGAAGCCATTACAGCTGCAACATAAATGGTGATTAAAGGAGGAAGGAAATTAACAAGGTTTAAAATATTTCTATAAGAAACATATTTTTGAAGTCCTTGTGACTCTGATTCAAACAATGATGACAATATGAGGCAACCTCTTGAGCAACTGCAGTTTTGACTAATAAATAAGCATACACAACACTTGTGTAGCAAGTCAGCGCTACGCAAATGTTTTAGTCACATATGAATGAAAAATAAAGCATAAAGTGATTGGTGTACCACATTGGAGGTAAAAAAAAGTCTTCATCAAGTTTTTTCCACCTTAATTTGCACGTGTTTGAAGAAAAATCAAGTGTGCTATGTAAGTTCTGGAAATGACTATTTTTGCAGTCAACTTCAAGATCATTCCTTGAGCAGTTGTAGAGAATTTTGGAAAACCCCATAGATTGTTTTGTAAATAATGGTCTCAGTAAAAAACACCTTTCTCATGTTTTACACATGTTTCATAGTTTGAGATATTTGAATGAATCTTTACGGTCCATTTTTCTAGAATTTCGCATTTAATGTTTTCATGTTTTAGTCATCATTTTTGGGCGTGGATCCCAAGAATATGGAGAATAATTTTCAAAAGATGGAAGATGTTTTTCTCAAGAACAGGTTAATCTCCAAAAAACTCTCCCCATTTTGTATCATCTATTATGACTTGAGAGATATGATGTTATCTTTGACCCATATTTTCCAGCAAAATGAATTTGTCAATTTTAGCAAGTAGTTTACAAATTGTCTACTTTTTTATGTAATCAAATCCAAAATCATAGCATAGAAAGGGATTTAGACTTTTTTAGCTTAGTGAGGGTGTTTATATATATATATATTGGATCATTTTGAAGGTTTTCATGGGGGAAGAGTTGGAAAAACGTATAGACATTTTGATCCTTATTGTAATATTCTCTTAATCTGATCGAAATACAAATGCAGAAGTCCTGAACTTTTTATGAAAAATATTGTAATGGTAGTGGTTTGAAGTTTGTAATATTATCTTTGTATATACTTCTTGTTTCCTTACTTTAATATTCATTTTCTTCTATTTAAATTGGATAATTAAAGGGACTAGAATTGATCCAATGGTGATTTAGACTCAAGTGATTTAAACTTTGTTTCTCTTCTTAACTAGGTCAGAATTAATTTTTCATGGTGCTCTAATTCTGTTATATGTTTATTTTCCTCTTCCACCCTACACAATGAAACTCAAAACTGAAAGTTCATCACCTAATTTATCCTTTGTTCCTATGGAAAGTTCTACCTACCAGTCATTGTTTTCATTCGTTTTCAGGGGGTTGACTCCATTTCCCAATGGTACTTTTTCTATTGTTTTTCCTACCATCTCTTTAAAACAAAAAAAAACCTATATTCTATCAAAATATGACCTATGAGTGTTATTATTGTATAATTCTTGAGTGTGAAATCCTTTTGATTTTTTAGAGATCCCTCTTTGATTATATAGGTCATAATACAATCTAAAGTTGGTTGAAATAGTTACCTTGGAGTTTCTTTGATACATCCCAAAGAAAATACCAAGTGTTAACATATCCTGAAGTTTAGGAAACTCACCCCAATATTTCTTATGAGAGAATGATCGAAGATCAAACTTATGAGACTGGGAGTGTATCTCCTTGAAGTGGCCAACACATAGAATAACTGGTCACAACCTTCGTAGAAATTATTGCATCTGATGAAAATCCTCTTTTTACGAATCCTATAGGCCAACCACTCATTGATCCGCCATCCACAAAATATTATGATGCCTATTATTCTTACTATTTACCCCCTGGTTCCACCACTACACAATATTTTGGCATGAACCCAATATCATTTGGTTTTCCTGAAGGACTTGGGAACTCATCTTTTTCCACAACTTCTTTAGTTGATATTGTTGGTGCTTCATCTTGATGCAGACCCTGAACCCTCGGGTCGAGGTCCACACAGGATCTTTCTAAATATGCCCTTGAGTCTGGTTGAATCTTTGGTTTTCCCCACAGGGAATCCCACACACACGTACACAACAGTGTTTTCCACAGGTCCTTATGAATTAAGCCTGTGTGAACAAACACCAGGTGCCAACCCAAATCTCCTTGACCACAATAACATCACACCCTTCACTAATTCGGAACTTCGAGTCTCGTAATTTTGCGATCCCTATTGTCGAGTTTCTTGGCGCTCTACTGCCAAAACCCGAAATGTCGATTCACCAAAATTTTTGGCCACATACTCCTCCATAGACGTATCGCATTTTGCAATTTTGGGAATCCCGAAACAAGGAACCCCTGTTTCTTGTCTTCAAAAATGTTGAAATGATGAACCCTGATGCGTTCAACAAAGGCTGGCTCCCCTATGGGACTTTTTTCCGATTCGAAGTTTCAGTCTTCGCATCTTTGTGAATCCTGATGCAAGGCTTCCAACTCTCCAACCTACGAAACACTAAAACTGTCAACGAAATCTTGAATCCACCTGGCAACAAGTATGCCACCTGTCTTCTCTACTATCCTCTATCTCTAACATGGATTCTTGCCACCTGTCACTCCAAGCTTTTCGGCTTTCGGGACTTGAACGAACCTTCAATTTCCATCCCTCTATCACTTCTAGACCCCGAATTCCGAAATGGCACTTTCCACAGGGTCAATGACTAATAAGCCTCTGTTCGATCCAACACTTAACATTTTCGTATCTCTCCTGGATCCTACAGTCCTCGCTATTTCATGAATCCTCCACAAAGAATTTCGACTGCACATTTCCTCCTTAACAACTCTTGCAAAATAAACCAATGTTCTTTCACTGGAACTTAACCTCTGCGAGACGTTATCAATCTCTGTCTCCCTTTGGGTACTCTCAAAGGTACTATCCCTCCTCAAGCTTTAACTCGCAAACTCAAATCTACAAAGGATTCTTTCACGTATTCCTTGCAGCACTCTTTCNTCAAATACTTCTAAGTATTTGATTTCTCGACTCTGGGCACCTTCTGCAACAGTAGTCTTTCAACTCTCCCCTTGGTTGATAAGTTCTAGCTTTCAACCAACCTGCGCACACCTTGCACAGCTTCTGTGCTTCACCTATACTCTGCTGGAATGAGAAAAATGGTATCTCTCCTGAGCTTCCAGAGGTAAACTATGAAACCTTGTCAACGCACTCCTTGCAGACACTTCACTACATTCCTTGTAGGAACTTCTCTCTCAGGAAGAGAAACAATGGAAACTCATTCTCTTTCTTCTCTCAGACTTCAACCATTTAATATGAAATCATACATTCAACATAGTATTAAATCAAATGTATAACAGAAAGAATAAAACAACTATCAGCATACCATTCATCATGTATACACAGAAAACATCATAACACCATGAGTCTGATTCAAAGCTTCATATATTAATTCAAAGCTTCTGTACATGGGTTCTTCTCTACAACCTTCTACTATAGCTTCCTTCTTCTTCTGCTCTATGCTAATGTTACAATGATACAAGAGTGAGGGTGTCTATATTCGTTTTCCCTCTTGCTCTTCTAAACTGTCTAATCTATAATTCAAATCTACCTACTTTCATTAACTATGCATAAATGCCTCTACATTCTACAAATGAGAGCGAATCGCTCATGATCTATTTACAATATTCAAGTACGCTTCCCATTAACCATTACATTAATGTTTCAAAAACATTTCAAAAACGTGTGTTGGTGGTCTTCCAACTGTCTACCGCCTTCACGCTCATTTGGATGTTGACGATGCTCCTGGATCATACTCTCTCTCTTCAAATTTTTCATGAACTCCTATTCATGATATCTTGCACGGTCTATCCATGCTTATGAATTTCTACTTCATCTTCCCAACTAGCATCTTCAACTGGATGTCCCTTCCATTTGACCAAGTATTCAAAATACTCTTTCCTCCTGGTCTTCCTGTTGACCCTCTTATCAATTATACTTTCCATCTGTGGATTTTCATCTACAGGCATTTGTTTGGTCCACTGAACTTCTGTTTGTTCATTCTCTGCTCCTGCTTCTTCATCTTTGTAAGGGTACAAATATGAGATATTGAATATCGGTGAAATTTTGATCCCATCGGGTAATTCAATATCATATGTGTTTGCCCCAAATTTCTTTACGACCTTTCATGGTCCAATATTTTTCATTTTCAGTTTGTTATATGTTCCTCTTGGGAACCTCTCCTTTCTCAGATGTGCAAGAATTAGATCACCAAATTCAAATTGAAGTTCTCGCCTGTGTTGATCTTCTATGTGCTTATACTCCTGGCTTGAACTCTGTAATCGCTACTTGACTCGACTGTGAAGCTCCTTCATTGCTCCTACAAAGTCCTCTGCACTAGCACTTCTGAATTCATTTCGTTCTGAATCTTTCAATTCAGAAACTCCCCTTGGCTGCATTCCATATACAATCTAGAATGGAATTTGCCCTGTGCTTCTGTTGAGTGAGTCATTATAAGAAATTCCACATGTGGCAGAATATGATCCCACTGACTGTGGTGTTCAGTCACTAGGCTCCTCAACAAATCTCCCAAGCTTTTGTTCACAACTTCTATCTGCCCATCCGTCTGAGGATGATAAGCTGAGATAAAATACAAACTTGTTCCCAGCTTCTTCCATAAGGTCCTCTAGAAATGTCCCACGAACTTGGTATCTCGATCTGAAACTATACTTCTTAGCAAACCGTGAAGTCTGACGACTTCTTTGAAAAACAGGTTCACAATATGAGTTGCGTCGCTGGTTTTATGGCATGGTATGAAATGTGCCATCTTTGAAAATCTGTCGACTACCACAAAGATCGAATCACAACCTCTTTGCATTCTTGGCAGTCCTAATATAAAATCCATTCTCACTGCATCCCACGGCCTCTCAAGTATGGGTAATGGTTGATACAACCCTGTATTTTTCCTTTTCCCTTTTGTGTGCTGACAAATCCTGCATCTGTCCACAAATTTCTTAACATATGTCCTCATTCCTGGCCAGAAATATGAGCCATTCAACTTTGAGAATGTCTTATCATGACCAAAATGTCTGACCAATCCTCCACTGTGTTTTTCTTTCAACAAATTCTCCCTCATGGAGCATTTTGGAATACATAGTTGATTGCCCCTGAACAAAAATCCATCCTGGATCATGTATTCAATCCATTGGGTTCTATCTCTGAGAACTAGATTCTAAAATGCCTCATATTCTTCCTTAAAATCTGGATCATCCCTGTATATTTCTTTGAGGTTATCAAAACCCAAAGTCTTGACTCTGAATTCCTGCATAAGCAAACATTTCCTACTCAAAGCATCAACAACTTTGTTAGCAGTTCCAGAAATATGCTTAGTTACAAAAGAAAAATTATGCATGTATTCAACCCATTTAGCATGCTTTTGGTTCAACTTCTCATGTTGAGTCACGAATTGTAAAGAATGATTATCACTCTACAAATCAAACTCTTTAGGAACCAAATAATGTCTCCATTTCTCCAGCGCTTGTATAACTGCATAAAATTCTTTGTCATATGTAGAGTACTTGATCTTTGCCTCATTCAGTTTCTCACTGAAGTATGCAACCGACCTATCGTCTTGGCTCAAGACTGCTCCAATTGCAAACCCACTCACATCACACTTGACCTGAAATGTCTTGCTAAAATCTGGCAAAACCAAAATTGGTTGCTCAGTGATCTTCTTCTTCAGCAGATTGAATCTCTTCTCTGCTTCTTCTGTCCAATGAAAATATTTGTGTCTTTTATTCACTGTATCCATCATTGGTGCACTAATTCCACTGAAATTTCAGATGATTTTCCTATAGAAACTAGCTAAACCATGGAAGCTTAGAACTTCAAAGACACTTTTCGATGATGGCCAATTCTTAATCGCTTTTACCTTTTCAGGATCCATTTTTAGCTCATTTGCAAAGATAACAAAACCCAAATAAATGAGTTATGTCCTCATAAATGATGATTTCCTCATATTAATCAGCAATTTCTCTTGCTGTAATCTCTTCATCACTGTAGCTAAATGCTTCAAGTGTTCTGCTTCTGTTTTGCTGAAAATTAATATATCATCAAGATATACAATGACGACTTTCCCAATGAAATCCTTTAGGACTTCGTTCATCAATCTCATGAAAGTACTAGGTGCATTTGTTAATCCAAATGGCATAACAAGCCATTCATATAGTCCTTCATTCATCTTGAATTTTGTATTCCATTCATCACCTTCTCTCATATGAATTTGATGATACTCGCTTTTCAAATCATTTTTTGAAAAGAATCTTGCTCCACTCAAGCAATCCATCAAATCATCCATCCTTGGCAATGGAAATCTATATCTGATAGTAATCTTATTGATTTCTCTTGAGTCTGTACACATTCTCTAGCCTCCATCTTTCTTCAAGCTGAGCATTGTTGGAACAGTGCATGGACTCAAGCTGTAATGTCCTTGGGACATCATCACAGTGTAGAGATTTATGATGACCAGAGTAGCCAGATGGATGTTATAGTGAGTACAGGGGTATTTTAGAGGCATTGTGGGGTCCATCTTGTATCGATGATCATATTCCATCATTATGATCCATTCCACACAGGTTGGTTTTGGTTTCATTGCATTCCGACGATTTCTATGATTTTGACTATTTTAAGTTATAAGTCAATGGAATTCACTGAAGAGGACATTTTGGGCACATTACTTGGAGGAACCTCTCAGTGTAATAGCTCATTGGAATCGGAAGGAGAAACACTACATGATGGGATGGCTAGAAGTGACTTTCAGTGGCCAGGGAAGCCACAAGGAAAGATAAGGAGCTTTTCAAAGGTAAAAAGGTTAATTAATTAATTAAAGTGATTTAATTAATTAATTAACTATTAATAAAATGAAAGTCACTTTGGAGGGACAAGGTGAGCCAAAAAGTATAAAGGAAAGGCAAGGGCCTCTTCTCATTCATTCATGTATGATCTTATTTTGATTTCTGGCTTCTATCTAGTGAGCCCAATATTGGGGGTTTTGAGGGTTT